>VDFB02161855.1:0-36686 GCA_007258455.2 Sequoia sempervirens
AAAATAATTTTCAGCCTAGGGGGGGCGTAGTCACCTCATTGCAGAAAAAGTGTTAGCCAAAAATAATTTTCAGCCCAGGGGGGGCCTAGTCACCTCATTGCAGAAAAAGTGTTAGCCAAAAATAATTTTCAGCCCAGGGGGGGCGTAGTTGCCCCACTGCGACGTATTCCTTCAAAAAACTCAACAACAATGAACATTAAATTGAGGAACCCACTTGTGGGTCCCACTGGGCATGCCAAAAATGTGATATCAAAATGTTTAACCTATTCTAAACAACTAAAATGCAATGGAAAACATAATGAAACACCTCAAAATTAGCCTAAGAAATTTGAAAATGCAAAGAGAAAAATGTTAAATGAAGATAAATGGTTATATCTTCCTTCTTGTAGCTGAAACTCCTTGGTTGGCCCTTGATTTGGATTGATTTGTATGCTCCTTGATGGCTGTTGATGTGGCTAAATGGAGGATTTGACTATGTGCTCAGATGCAAATGAAAATGGATGAGATTGATGGCTAAATGAGTGCACAAAATGGCAGCATTTAGTTGCAAAATGGCTAAGTCTTTTTAAATGCCTTAGAGGAAGAGGTATTTATAGATAAACTTGAATTCTCTAGAGAATTCAATGGTTGGAATTTATCCAACAAAGTCAAGATAAAGGGCTAAGGTGAGTTGAGGACTCACAAGCCCTCACATTTTGACATGTGGAATGTGAAGTGGATAAAGGTAGGATGATGTGTAAGTGATGTGGAAGGGAGGTACATGATGTGGAGGAAGGACAAGTACCTTCCAAGTACATTAGGGGATGAGAAGATTCCTTGGAGGAATAAATGTGAATTAAAAATTCACATGCTTGGGAGAATCTAGTGGATAAGAGAGGGTTTCCAAAAAGGTGGGATTTTTTCACATGTGACTTGATGTGAGTCAAAGTTCCTAGAAGATGCATGGGAAAAGGATTCTAGGAATAATAAAATTGAATTAAAAATTCACATGGGAGGAGCCTAGGGTGAATAAAAAAGAATTAAAAATTCCTTAGGGGATGGGGAGAGTTGACCAAGGTACTAATTAGGTTTAACTAATTAGTAATTAGAGGTTAATTAGGGGTTAATGTGGATTAGAAGCCAACTTGCAAAAGTTGGAGGATGTGACAGATCCTAATCAAGGATTAGGCATGTGCACATTCTTAATGAAAAGATTAGGAGATGGATTAGGATTAGGATTAGATGAAAATGACATGTGAGGAATTAAATAAATGTAATATTTATTTAATTCATTTGATGAAAAGAAGATTAAGGAGAGTAAGGTATTTAATTATTAATTAAATACCTTAGGGATTTGGCAGAATTAAGGATATTAATTAAATAATAGTAATATTACTTAATTAATTTGGATAAGAGGATGTTTAGATGAAAAGTGGTAAATTTGGATAAATTAAGTGTCCAAATTTTGATGTCTATAGGAACTACAAAAAAATTGATCATTTTTGTAAAGAATGTAAGGAGGAGAAAAAAAGAAAAGAATAACTTCTCCAAATATACTTCAAATAAATCCTCTAAGGGTGATGGTGAAGCCTTTATTGCAACCTTGGAAATGCATGCATATGAAGATGTGTGGCTTATCAACTCTATTGCATCTTTTTGCATGGCCTCACATAAAGGTTGGTTCTTGAAGCATAAAGAATATGATGGTGTAAAGGTGTATCTACGTGATGACTCTCATCTACGTATTGTTGGTTGTGGAATATTCAAGATTCAATTCCTTGATGGTATAGTGAAGGGGATTGACGGTGTTAAATGTATATCTTGGGTTTGGCACAAAACATAATTTCATTAAGAAATTTGAATGATATGGGTGTGTAGGTTATTTTATCTAGTGGAGGATGTAAGATGATGAGAGGAGTTATGGTGTTGGTGAAAGGTGTTTGGATTGACACCCTATCTAAAAGCTAGATGCATGCATTGATTAGTTCCATATTTCTTCTAACAAGTAGATGAAAAGAGCCTTATATTCTTCATCCTCACTATTGGATCAAGCAATGAAGAAATTTATTGCATCAAATTCTGATTTTCATGCATTTTGGGTGCCTAAGGGTTCTCCTTCCTTGGAGACTTCCAACAAAGCAGAAAATGTTACGATACCGAAGACTTGGCGATGTTGGTGAGAAGGGTCTTAGAGCCCTAAAAAATAAATGCGTCATAGAGGGGATTGATGAATTCAATCTTGAGTTCAACTTTTGTAAACATTGCATCTATAGAAAGATAAACCATATTCAATTTTATTCTAGTTCTCACAAATTTTCTAGGTTTTTGGACTATATTCATTTAGATGTATTTGGCCTTGTTAATATTCCTTCATTATCAAAATCTATATATTTTTTTTTCATTTATTGATGGCTACAATAGGAAATTTGTATATTTCCTCAAGAGTAAATATGAATTATTTAGTTGGTTTAAGGAGTTGAAAGCCTTTATTAAGTTAGACTAGTAAAAATATTGAGGGTTTAGGGATTGACAACAGTAGTGAGTTTTGTTCAATAAAATTTGATAAATTTTGTAAAGACAACAAGATCGATAGGCATATGATGACTTCATATACCCCTTAGAAGAATGGAGTTACAAGGAGGATGAATAAAAATTATAGACTAAGGGTGTTGCCATTGCAAACAATTTGGTAAAAACATCTCTTACATTGGAACGTGTTGATAAGACACTCATGGAGGTGTATTTAGGTAAGAATCCTTCATTGAGACATTTGAAATTATTTTGTTATGAGGCATATATGCATGTGTTGAATGTGAAGAGTTATAAGTTGGAGAACAAGGTAGTTAAGTGTATCTTCATTGGCTATAGTGTTAGTGTGAAAGGGTACAAGATTTGGGATCCAATGGCTGAGAAGATTATCTATAGTAGAAGTATTATTTTTAGAGAGTTGAAACATTGTTATATTGTTCTACAACTAGAGAAAGAAGAGAATGAAAAGAATGTAGTTCATGTTCCACCTTCTTTGATGAAAATTGAACTGCATACACTTGTTGGTGTGTGATAAAAATATGTGTATCAAAATGAATAAACAAATCACACAAAATGAAACATTAAACTGAAGAAAAGAAAATAATTTGAATTCAAAGGAAACAAACAGAGCTTCTTGAGAGCCGTTTCATTTTCCTCTATCTCCAGGGATTTGTTTGAAGCTGTTGCTCTCAGATTGTGTAAGCAAGGCTTGTCTAAATGACAACCTATAGAACGAGTGTGCAAAGGAAAGAGCTTCTCTATGCTATATGCTGATGAAGTGAAATGCTGATATGGATATGCATAGGGACCGTGAATTATGCACAAGGGCTATGAATTATGGATGCTATGATATGAGGTGAATAGGCCATGATATAGAATGATTCTATGCTATGCTATGATACTAGAATGCTGTGAATACTAGAAGGCTATGCTATTGCAATTTGGCTATAGTTTTCATGTATGAAAGCTTCTCTGTGATTTCAAAGACTTGAGAGTCCTTTTTATAGTTTTTTGTAGGAAAAATCCTGGCTGGCAAAGATCAATGGCTGTGAGATTGTCTGGTGGATTTAAATGGTGAGAGATGGAGAGGTTGAGAGGAAGATGGAGAATGTTGGGAGATTGGAGAAAAGAATGGAAGCCTATCTTCAACCCACGGGAACAAGCTTGCACAGGAACAGAGAAATTAGTTTTTCTGTTTTGGAAGTTTGTTTCACAGTTGTTGAAGAGAATCCCCAAATTAATTCATTAAATAAATTTATTTAATTTCATTTATGTGAGTTTGATTTTTGATTTTAGGACTATAGAAGATTTAATTAAATATTTTGGAATATTTAATTATGATGTGACTTTAGAAGAATTAATTAAATATTTTAGAATATTTAATTGTGAATGGATATTAGAAGAATTTAATTAAATATTTTGAGATATTTAATCTTTATTTGAATAAAATATTCAAGCCAAGATTATATGATAATTAATATAAATAAATCATAATGTTTATTTAATTAATTAAGAAATGAATAAGAAAAGATGATTAAATAAACTTATTTATTTAATCGAAATGAAAGAATGAACAATATAAATAAATTATTTGGATTTATTTATATGTAGATCGAATTCAGAGATTTAATTAAATATTAAAAATATTTAATTACTTACCAGACTATTGTGATGTGACCATTTTTAGGTGTATACATTTTGCCCCTCTTTGAAGTGATGTTTTTTACACATTGCTTCAAAGAATTTTGAAAATTTCCCTAGATTCTGATTGTCGAATGTTGATAGGTATATGCCCCCTTGGACGATGAATCGATAAAATTTTTATTTTTGTGAATTTTTAGATTTTTGAAATGTTTTTCGATTTTTATGATTTTATGATTTTTGAAGATGTCGATTCATCATTCGAAAATTATGATGTGAAGAAATTGACATGGAAAGATGTGAGATGAAAAATTGATGACTAAATTGCCCCTGTTGTGATGGAATATGATAAATTGCATGACTTTGTATTGATTGTTTGTGTATTGCATTGCCCTGATTTGATGATGTTTGTCTGATAAATTTGTTCCCAAGGTTGTTGAAAAACAAATAGTAGCTGATAAATTTTCTTTTAAAGTTGTTAAAAATAAATAGTTGTTTAATAAGTTTGCTTCTAAGGTTGTTAAAAACAAAAGGATTTTGATAAATTTTCTTTTCATGATAATGAAAAACAAATAGTTTGATAAGTTTGCTTCTAAGGTTATTAAAAACAAAAATGATTTTGATAAATTTTCTTTCCATGATGATGAAAAAAAAATAGTTTGTTGATAAGTTTGCTTCTAAAGTTGTTAAAAAACAAACATGATTTGATAAATTTGCTTTCCATGATGATGAAAAACAAATAGTTGTTGATTTGATTTGATAGGTTTCGATTGATAAGTTTGCTTCCAAAGTTATTGAAAACAAATAGTAGATTTGATAAATTTTCTTTCAAGGTTGTTGAAAGACAAATCATAGTTTGATAAATTTTCTTTCAAAGTTGTTGAAAACAAATAGTCGAATGATGTATTCTGATTGGATTGATTTGATTGATTTGATGATCCATTTTTATTTGACTAATGGTCTGATCTTCTGATGTAGGAGCAAGTGGTGTGAGACCAACAACATCTAGGGGTAGCACCTCATAGTGTTTTCATGTGATTAACCTTGATTTTTTTTATTGAGACATTGTATACTTTGCCAAATTTTGGGAAAATCTATAAATGAAAAATGTAGATTCTAACATGAATACAATTTATACTGACCATGCAGGGTATCTGTAGAATATTGCCATTTTGAGAGCTTATTTGTGCTTTTTGTGTCATCATAGAGCATTGAAATGTTGAAAGTTAATACAAGCATCAAGGGGTATGTTAGCACCAGTGATGACCTGAGTATTGCTTTCATGATTTTTGATATAGTAAGATAATACAAGCATCTAGGTATAATTGAACCGAGATGACCTGAGTATCGCTTGCATAAACAGACAAGAGTTAACCCATTTCCCATGCAAATTTTGAAATGTCATCAATGATACTTAGTAGAGCATGTCTCGCGACCAATTTGCATAGTACTAATGATTTCCTCGCAAACAACAAACAAAGAAAAATCATACTCCTTCCTTGCTTTTCTAGTTCAGTACATCATTGAATTGCTCCAGAGATATGATAAAAAAATCAATCAACCATTCAAATCTTGCCTAAAATATTCCAAACATTATTCAGATTAAGATCATCCAAGGTTGTTGTCAACATTGATGTTTTTGTTTTGATGTTTGTTTGGATTATGTTGTTTTGATTTCAATTGGCATTGAATAAGCATGTTGTGATTGTTTTGATATGACAGTGTTTGTTGCATTTTGACAAACCGTGTTGTGTCTATTTGTCATGTTCAAAAAAAGCCCGTTGCCCTCTCTTGTTCAGTCTGTGTTACTGCCCCAAGTGTAAACACAACCTAAAGATTATGGATTTCTACAAATTTCATCAAGCCATGATGAAACACAAGGATTCCTATTGTATGATATGGATATGATAGATATGTACAGATGATAGATATGGATAGAGTGTATAAGATAAGATATATGATGTTCAAGAAGATCCTTAACCTTGTCAAGATTGTAAGGAATGGGCATAGAAAGGATAATGACCATGAATGATAAGATGGATGAAACTTGTCCCTAAGTGTAGAGTGCAAGAGGAATATGGAAGATAGGATATGGATGATACCTAGGGAGATGGAGGAAGGACTTAAGCATCAAGTTTCACAACCAAATATCCCTCAAATAAACCATGGCAATGGGAATTACAATCCTAAATGTTGGCAGATTAATGATATGATGGAAGAATCTAAGGACTTATGCAAAAGTTTGGATTAAAGGAGAATGATGGGGTATGAATGTTGGATAATGGATAGGAGATTGAAAGGCCTGTTGATGGATAGATGGAAAGGTTGGAAAGATCAACATTGGAACACACCTTGAAGGGTGGTGGAGTGATGAAGGAAAAATGGATTTGGAAGGTGATATGTTATTAGAGGGAAAATTGGAGGAAGCTTTTGGATTAGCAAATTTGGATGCCAATTTAGATTTTATTGCTTTTATGAGACTTTTAGGAATCCACATGAATTTTGACTTTGAGTTTTTCTTTATGGACCTTTGTGGTCTTTGACATTTTTCTTTTTGATTTATGGACCTTTGTGGTCTTTGAAAATTGCCTTTTCTCTTTGATGGGCCTTTGTGGCCTTTTAGGTTTTTCTTTTGATTTTGGATCAAATTTTCTTTTATTTTTGCATGACTCTTCAAGGAGACATGTTGATCCTTTGATACATGTGGATTTTGATATAGAATCTTTTGATATTTGGCACCCAAATTGCTTCCAAGAGCAATGGGAGAGGTGGATTGAGGTGAATGATATGGAGGTACGATGGATGAGTTAATGAAGGAAGAATTTTGAAAGTGGATCAAGGATGTGTGCCTTTGTTGTTCTTGAAGAATAGGAGATGGAGAAATGTGGGACCCTAATATGGATGGAAGGGTTGATGAGCTAGAGTTGGGATGATAAGGACCAAGGATAGATGGAAGGTTTGATGAACTAGGATAAGGACCTAGGATAGATGGAGAGTTTGATGGACTAGGACAAGGACCTAGGATGGATGGAGAGTTTGATGGACTAGGATACCTAGGTTGAGCATGAGGTGTATAACCAAGGCCATGATAATATGGATGTGCTTGGACAGAAAGGGGTTCTAGGATACCTTGCTCATGAAGGCCTAAACCTTTTCCTTTGTAATTCATAATTTCACACATTCTTTTACCAATGGGATATGTATTGTTTGTGAAACAAGATGCGAGTCCATTTTGAGGAGGATATGATATGGATGAGAGGATAGGTGTTGGAAGTAATCCAGAATGGATAAAGGTGGAGGATCCCAATTTATAGGTGTGGGGTTCATGGATAACTTGAATAGGTGTGATAGGCTCTTGACATGGGGATGATGGGGTGTTTTGATCTTGACTTGGAAAAGGAGTATGAAGTGGGGTGTTTTTATTTTTTGCATTTGTATAAGTTTTTGTTTGCATTCTCATTACATTGTCATTCTCATGGTTATTTTTTCACATTTCGTCATATATATAATATTATATAGTTATATATTTATTTTTTGCTATTTGCTCAATTTGTTTTTTACGTCTTGATTCCTTTCTTTCTTTAGCTAGTTAATTTTTAAAATTTTGTATTATTTTTATTTTTATATTTAATTATTCTATTTCATATTGTTATTTTTGTTTTGTCTTCTTTTTATTGTTATATTGTTCATTATATTGTTACTCATTGTGATACATAGATTTATTTATATTTTTTGTTATCTGTGGGTGGGTTTCTTCTTTGTTTTTTCTCCTTTCATCCTTGTCCTTTTCAATATTTATATATTTATATATCTAATTTTTTGCTTGACACAAGTCTTATAATATTACATTATTGTAATACCATCTCTTTTTTATTGGTTAATTTGTTTCTAGTTTATATTTATTTATTTTTGTAGGTTATATATATATAAAAAACTATATATATATATATATATAGTTTATTTCATACTTAATTTGGTTCTATTTTACATATTTTAATTACTCTTATTTATTTAGTTTGTCTCTTGGTTTGCTTGTTTTTTTATTGGTTGTCTCGTATTATTTGGTTATATTTTCTCTTATAATTACTCTTTTTTATATATTATTGTAGATTATCCATCCATAATATAATATATAAAATAAAACTAGAGTAATTAGAATATATATAATAAAACTAGACCATATATAAAATAGTATTTAGAATATTTTATATATATATATAACTTGATTTGTTAATACATAATCCAGTTTCATTTTATATATTATAGTCACTCTTATTTATTTGGTTTGTTTTTTTGGTGTGCTTGTCTTTTCGGTGTCTCAATTCATTTGGTTATGTTTTTATATAGTCTTAGCTTGCTCTTATGAATTTATAATATCTTTGAATTATATCTACACAACATTCTATAAACTTTCTTCAACCACTTCCTATCTTTGTGGTTCTTAGTATTTGAATGGTTTCCTCTTATTTGATCTTTCTTGTTTTATACTTTTTAGCATTTCCCTTGTGTTGCCACCTCACCCTAACCCCCTTCTTCTTTCATCTTTCCCCTCTCTCTTTCTTATATAAGCTGGGTTTGCAACTTACTCTTCTCATCTTTTTCAACTCTCTATCTTGATGATGGTTCACAGAGTGTGATCCGAAACGTTATGAAAAAAGATTCCACACAATCAAATCCAGAAGCATTCAAACTTAAATTCATATGGATTGTGGAAATCTAATTACATTGACTTCTAATCACTCTTACAGTACCAACTCCAAGAGTCTCAGAATGAAAAGCCAAAGCATGTGGAAGTTCGCTATCCCAAACCAATATAGTAAATAAACTATTAAAATTTGCTTCACAAACCTCCATAAGGTGAACTCTGAGAATGGGATAGGTGTGAAGGAACAAATAACCATTGCTGTTCAAGGCTGAAGTCAGCGAAGTGTAATCTAATTTTAGTACTTCGCACAAGGAAAAACAACAACACCAAAGAAATTCCCAAGTGTAAGTGTATGAGATGAGCATTGTGTTGCAGGATAACACCTCAAAATTGACAGGCAAACACGCTAGAGTAGTCTCCAACTGAAAAATACCACCTCTTTGACAAGTAGTAATGGATAAACTCTCCCAAATGAGAGTAACTCCACAAGTAAGGTGGCTGATCTTCCTCCAACCAACAAGCTCATGTCTCCAAATCTGCCCTTATCCTAGCTGAAGATCAATACCAAGAGCAACCAACTGTTCATCTTTCCAACCCATACTCAAAATTTCTCTCCAATCCATTTGTTGATGAACAAACAGAACCATTAGGTGGCTGGAAAAGAAGGAAACAATACCAACACAACTAGAAATTTGATCCTTATCCCTCCAAAAGTCCTTTCCATATACAATAAGCTCCATCAACCCCTGTTGAGAATCCCAAGCATGGATACCCAACTGTAAATATTTTTCAACATATTGGAAGGAAATCTCAACGCATCCCCAAGTGCTGGTGAGAACCAAGTGCATTCTCTTGAAACTGATGCCCCACCTAGTGAATCCTTGATGCTTAACTACGAAGGCTTCAACAACATTGGAGGATGACACAAAGAGTGGCTTCAAATTCCACTACCAAAACTGACTAGTATGAGCCCAAACATTTTTACACCCGGAGGATGGTTTGTCAAGAGTGCAAACACCAAGCTCCAGATCATCATTCTCCCTTTCTTCATGAGTAATTAAACTGAAACCTTTGCTCCTTGTTGGTGTAATGAAGTTACCAGCAACTACCAAGTCTTGCTTTGATAACACCTTGGTGTTGAAGATGTTGAAGTCTCCTCGAACCAACACTTCCCATGTAGAGACTCCATCCTCAAACCCACTTGTGCATTCATTACCAAAAATCCTGATAAAACTACTAATCACCAAATGTGGCAACTCCTCGTGTAATGATATCAAAGAACCCATTGATTGGGGTTCATACTCTTCCTCATGCTTGGTCGCTTCACCACATGACTCATTTCTCAAATCAAAGAGAGGATTGTCATAAGTTGCTTCAGCATTCACTTCAAAGAAAGGATTGTCAAGAACTTGGAAGTCCTTCTTTACGTCTTGTTGATCCAAATCTGCACATGCAACTTCTGATTTCCTGGTGAAACCTCCAAGATCAAACTCCTCTCGAAGACTATCAAGCTCGTCAATTACTTGCTTGATTTCTTCAACTCTTTGCTCATTCTCTTGCTCAATTAAAAGTTTGAAATCAACAAACTGGTCTTCAACCTCTAATAAAGCCAACTGAGTTTCTTTTAACTTGTCCTTTGTTGATTTGAGCTTTAGAGTGAGCTCATCAACCAAACTCTCCTTTTCTTGGAAAACACCAATGGTCTTCTTTGCAGCCTCAATGGTGTGATCATGATCTTCAATCAAATGTAAGTACTCCAATTTCAATGTCTCCAAGGAGTCTTTGACATGTTGCAAATTAGGGAGAGTAACATCATCCTTAATCCCTTTCAGTCTCATCAAATTGAACCTTCCAGTAGAGATCTTCAACCAAGCTATGAGTGTGATCAAACATGGATAGAGCTTGCACTTCCTTGTCAATGGACACCTTGAATTGTCTCTCCCACTCATATGAGTGCGAAGACGGTGAACTGTTGATAGGCTGCAACTGAAAATCAGAACCTTGTCCCTTCCAACCTTCTTGTACTTCACCATTGACTAGTGGAGAATGCTCATTGACATAAAAAGCATCATACTTCACAAATTCTTCAACCCAATGCTTGCAATCAGCTTTATGTATGGAAAAATTAGATTCGTGCTTGGTAACACCTTCAAACTCTACATCTTCAAGAACCATATGGTCTTTTAGCTCTTCTTTTTCATCACTACCTCCTTGATCAAACATTATGCCAGCATCCAACCTGCTCAAGGAATCATATTTGTCCACTGTTCAAAAATATTTTGTAACCACATATTCCTCTTTAGTTGCTGCAACTACTTCAAAGAGATCATTATGGAGCTTTGCTAGACAGTCTTCTTCTTCAAAGGAAACTCCTCCTCCAAGGGCTACCTCATAGTTTGCAATGCAATCTGATTTTTGATCTTCATCTGGATGAAAGGGGAATTCATCCCACACTGGTTCCTTATCTTCGCTAGATGACTCCACACCTAGATCCCAAATAGTAAGAGGCTGACTGTTTTGATCAAAAGGAAAGAGTTCTTCATGCTTCTTTTGGAGTGTTGAATCTTTGAATAGGTCACCACCCAATTCACTTAAATTATCATCCTCATAAATATTTATTTCCAATGGTTTGGTTTGATGATCAAACCCAAAACCACCCTTGACACCATCACTGTAATGAAGTAAAGAATCTCTAGTGCTAGCTATTTGGAAAACTATATCATTCTTATCTTCAATGAACCCCTCATCTATAGGTGTATTTCTGATCTCATCACGAATAGTCATAGGCATGCCAAAAAGGTCTTCTTGATCACTTGTCATAAATTCATCTTGTGAAAACTCTTGAGGAGTTTGAATAACAACAAGAGGAAAATTATCCATCACCAAATCTTCAACAAGAGGAGGTACAAACACATTGGAATCATTACCATCATCATCACTTTGGTAACGGTCATAACCTGATTCAAAGACACCAATAGTATTTCCTTCAACCTGCTCTTCTTCACTTGCTATCACCTGCAAGTCAAGGGAAGTATTATGGGGCTCTACCCTTAATTCCTCATTTGCCGAGGTATCTTTATCAAACTCACTATCATTTTGATGTGACATGTGCACCTTTCTATCCCGACTTTCAAACTTAGCATAAATCTTTCTGATTCCCCACCTTATGTCAGGATCCTTCATTAGCGTAAACAGTTCCTGCATTAACTCAAGTAAAGACTTCTCTGTACGTAGTGTCTGGTATCTCTGTCACTCATCTGACAATTAAATCATTGACTACTTTCACAGGATGGCAGGATCTTGGCTCTGATACCACTAAAATATTTCGAGCCAATTTTTTTCAATTTTCAAATTACAATCAGAAATGCAACACACCCGTTAGGGTTAGATAAATCAAACTAGTAGTTACAATATAAATCTTTGCCAAGAATGCACACTCAATCTCAACAAGAGAGAGGCTGTCATATGGCAAGAGGATCGTCAGTACATTAGTCAAAACTGTAACTGGAAGTAACTCTAACCAAGAATGGCGCCAAGTGATGGCGAGCATATGGTCAGAGGATCTTAATGGAAATGCTGATACAAGAAATCTAACCAAGAAATGTGTCGGCGAACGAAGAGCATGTGGTTAGAGGATCCCTATAAGCTAATGTGTTGAAATAAACTCAACACCAAGTATGTGCTACCCAATTCCAGTATGGAAATGAGGCTACCATATGGCAGAGCAATTACATGAAATACAATATTGGAAATGGAACTCAATGCCAAGTATGTGCACTCCTATCCAAGATGAATAGGCGCTATCATATGATGAAGCAACTAAAAATTAAATACAATAGACTGAGCAAGGATCAGTCTCTTCCACAAAATGTGGGAAATATAATAAAGAGCTTACAAATGTGAATATTGGATGGTTAGTACTACTAACAGCCTTACAATATAATATATCTCCTGCAAGCATGATGGATTATAGTTATAATCAAACTGCTAAAATGTAGAGCTACTCTAGAATGATTAATATGACTAAGACAAACAACCCCAACCCTATTAATAATTTTACTAAGTCTGATATGATAGATCTGCAGTTAAAATGGTGAAATCAACAACTCCAGAACTCACTTAAATGCTCATATCTCTCTCAATACTCACTCATTTAACTTGAAATCAGTTGCAAAACATTCGAATGATGATGATAATGAAGATGGATCACAAAAACTTCTCACAAAGACCCCTATTTATTTTGCACGACTTCCAAAGCACTTACAAAGTGAAATTGCCTGCAAGCAAGGGCGATTTACTTTAGATAATTCATAGACTTCAAATAAAATTCTGGAAACTTGCACATATGGTCGCCCTACATAGGAAAATAAATTGGAACAGTACCTAGAACAATATTATTTATGTTTCTTGAGTTATGAGTAAAACCAACCTACAGCCATACAAACCAGCAACTCTAAAATTGATAGAAAATACAATAACTCAACTACAGAATGTGAGAAGAACCAACTACAATGAAAGGAAACCAACTACAACTAAACCTCTCAACTAGTGGCTTTCTTTCAAGCAAGAAGAAGAGCCAAACTAGGAGGCTTACATTCCTCGAAGCAATCCCAAAGCCAATCCGGCAGCATAACTTTGCAAATTCATCCGATACCAAAATGAAGACCCAAGGCTCTCTTTTATAACTTTTGAGAAGACCCTCCAGAAGCTTCCAGAAGGTGTGCCCTAATTTCAAGATGCTTTTAGGGTTTTATTTAACCAAGCCTTCCTTCAAGATGGCGCACTTTTCACTTGATTGATTTAAGTTAATTAAAATTTGACTTTCATAAAGGTTGGCGTCCCTTTTTACCACTTTATTTTTCAACCTTTGGAATATTAAAATCCATCTCCAAATGAGGCGCCACCCATCAAAGTCCCCATTTTTAAAACAACATAAAGTTGTTTCACTAGGCCAAGGGGTCATAACATTAAAATAAAACATTATTCTAATTAAAATACTTATCTCTCCAGGAAAAGCATCAAACAGCCAAAACGATATTACCAACTGAACTAATAGAAGAGGAAACCCTGCTGAGCTGATGCTGACTGGACCACTACTAAAAATAGAATTTACTAAAAATAGTAAATTGGAGAAGTTGCTCAGAATGCAATGCATGCGACACCATTGCGAAGCTTTCTGAAAACCCAAAAAGAATCTGCAGTCCAAAATCCCAAACTTCGAGATGTAGCCATCATAACTTACTAAAAATAGTAAGTTCGAAAAGGTTGCCCGACGCAGTTACAAGTCATACCTCTACGAAGCTCTCTGAAAACCCAAAAGGAATCCAGAATCCAAACACCCAAACTCCAATAAGCAAAACCCTAAATCTTCAAGAGAACCCATCAAATAGCCAAAAACCCTAATTCTGCCACTGACTAGCTGACAACACACTGGGAATAGGCTACCAATCACTGGAAAGTGAAGAGCTAAAAACGGGAATATTACAGCTTCTTAGTTAACCTTTGCAAAAATTCAAAAACATTGAATTTGGATGATGTTTCTTTTGGAGGAGAAGAGGTTACATTCATATTTCTATCAAAGGAATTCATAGTTGTGCCCGCTTGTATTTCCTTGATTTTCCTTTGGAGTGCTCCTATTTGTTGGGGAAAACTATTAAGATCATTTAATGGAGTTTTAGTCTTTTCAGGATCTTCCTTAATTTTCTCCATATTGTAGTTAGAGGGAAATTTGGCACCTTGGCTTGCTAAAAAAAGGAAGTAGCCTTCTTTATCTCGCTCTAAGATCTTGTCCAATTTTTTTTTGAAACTGTGGATCCTGTTCAACTTCTTGAATCATTTCATCGGTTATTTCATCATTTGAACTATTCGCAGTATGAAACCTATGAAAATGATTTTCTTCCCTATCACCCATGTTGTAAAGTGGATAACAAGCATATGCTTTTGAAACGTTCTTCTAGACTTAGATCACAGGTTTATAAGTGAAAAAATGATGATGTCTTGATCTGATCAGATGAAAATTTATGATATGATCAAATGATGTTTCTAACTCTTGATTGTGGCTTCCAAGCTGAAAGGATATCAAAATCCTATTGGGGAAGTTGAATCAATAATCAAAAACTTGTTTGAAAAGATGCACTTTTTTTTTTAAGATTTGATCCTAGTCTCGAAAAATGATAAGTGTGATCAATGTAATTGTGAGTTTTGGATGATCTTTACTAAATTAATGTTTTGAAAACACATGAAGCAAGTTGTAGAATAGTTGTCTTTAAACATTAAGTGTATGATCAAAATGTTTGTCAAAAATTGTTTTCACAGGTTTTACACATGATAGGTAGTTCAAGCAGACTCACTCTTAGTACTCAAGTAGGTCGTCATAGTAATCAATAGCCCACATCTTAGAACTGCGTTGACTCACACAATTGTGTCACCCCCGAAAGGGCGCCTGTGTTTATGTCTTTTCTAGGTGCGTACTCAGAGTGACGAAAGTGGATACCGGATCCCCTGAGCAAATAGTCCTTGGCAGTTATATGGTGAGTATCTTGGGGGTAGGTTCTTCCCTCCCCTGCACTGTGATTATTATGATGTTCAAAAACTAACTTCGGTTAGATACTACACTAAGTTCGTAGTAAGGGTTTCCGTTCGGTGCGACAAATGATATACTCCCTCGAGAGACCTCCCTACCTTTAAAACAAAGGCTTTGGGGATGGTTATCTTGCACACTACCGTCAAAAGAGGGTTTCCCCATTTTTTCTTTAAATTTTAGAGTGGGGTGGAATAGTCTGGATTTGGCTTGAACCCACTTGAGTCGTTCCTCTTGGGTGAGTACTTTTTCCCACAAGATCAGGCTCTCTAAAAGGTATTATGAAAACTTAAAATTGCATGGAATGAAATAAATGAGTTTGGCATTTTGATCACCCAGTTAAGGGGAGAGCATAGGCCTATCACCGTTTAAAGCAAAGCCCAAATAACAATTTGCTATGCTAGGTGAAGATGTTGCTTCACAAAAACATGGAGTTCTTTTTAGC
This sequence comes from Sequoia sempervirens, assembly GCA_007258455.2. Lineage (NCBI taxonomy): Eukaryota > Viridiplantae > Streptophyta > Pinopsida > Cupressales > Cupressaceae > Sequoia > Sequoia sempervirens. The sequence continues at coordinate 15,820 of VDFB02161855.1, forward strand.
CCAAAATAGAAAATGAAGTGACTATCCTAGAATTGATTCATTCCATTTAAGTGACTATCCTAGGATTGCTTCATTCCAATTAAGTGACTATATTGGCCGCAGTCGCGTCAGATCTAGTCAAATCCTACTTTAAGTTACAGATTACAGTTGCTAAAACAGACATCAAGGGCACTAAAAAAGAGTTTATGGGCATTGTAGGATGGGTCACGGGCACTACAAAATCTATCACGGACAATGTAGGATGGGTCACGGGCGCTGCAGGATGAGTCACGGGCGCTGCATGATGAATTAAGGGTGCTGTAGGATGAGTTACAAGCGTTGTAGGATGAATCACAAGCGCCGCAAGATGAATTACGGGTGCTGAACTGGGTGTGAATTCTGCTGAAGCATGTTTATTGTGCTAATACGCTGTTTTAGCCATGACCTGTCAGAAAAACCTGCAAAAAGATGTTAAAATAGGGGCAAGAGCCCCACAGTGGGCGCCAAAAATGTGTGATAAAAATATGTGTATCAAAATGAATAAACAAATCACACAAAATGAAACATTAAACTGAAGAAAAGAAAATAATTTGAATTCAAAGGAAACAAATAGAGCTTCTTCAGAGCCATTTCATTTTCCTCTATCTCCAGGGATTTGTTTGAAGCTGCTGCTGTCAGATTGTGTAAGCAAGGCTTGTCTGAATGACAACCTGCAGAACGAGTGTGCAAAGGAAAGAGCTTCTCTATGCTATATACTGATGAAGTGAAATGTTGATATGGATATGCACAGGGGCCGTGAATTATGCACAGGGGCTATGAATTGTTGATTCTATGATATTAGGTGAATAGGCCATGATATAGAATGATTCTATGCTATGCTATGATACTAGAATGTTGTAAATACTAGAAGGCTATGCTATTGCAATTTGGCTATAGTTTTCCTGTATGAAAGCTTCTCTGTGATTTCAAAGACTCGACAATCCTTTTTATAGCTTTTTGCAGGCAAAATCCTGGCTAGCAAAGATCAATGGTTGTGAGATTGTTTGGTGGATTTGAATGGTGAGAGATGGAGAGGTTGAGAGGAAGATGGGGAATGTTGGGAGGTTGGAGAGAAGAATGGAAGCCTGTCTTCAACCCACGGGAACAAGCTTACACAGGAACAGAGAAATTAATTTTTCGGTTTTGGAAGTTTGTTTCACGGTTGTTGAAGAGAATCCCCAAATTAATTCATTAAATAAATTTATTTAATTTCATTTATGTGAGTTTGATTTTTGATTTTAGGACTATAGAAGATTTAATTAAATATTTTGGAATATTTAATTATGATGCGACTTTAGAAGAATTAATTAAATATTTTGGAATATTTAATTGTGAATGGATATTAGAAGAATTTAATTAAATATTTTGAGATATTTAATCTTTATTTGAATAAAATATTCAAGCAAATATTATATGATAATTAATATAAATAAATCATAATGTTTATTTAATTAATTAAGAAATGAATAAGAAAAGATGATTAAATAAACTTATTTATTTAATCGAAATGAAAGAATGAACAATATAAATAAATTATTTGGATTTATTTATACGTAGATCGAATTCAGAGATTTAATTAAATATTAAAAATATTTAATTACTTTCCAGACTATTGTGATGTGACCATTTTTAGGTGTATACAGTTGGAATTGATTATGAGGAGAGCTCAAGAATCTATAAATTATTTGAAGAAGAAGAACCTTAACCTCAACCATTAAGGAGGGATACATGAGTTAGGCGATAGTTATAAAGGTTTGGTTATTCATTATTGTATTCCAATTGTATTTTTACTTTGACTACACACTAATGACCCTAGGGCTATAAAAGATGCAATGGGTATGAGTGATGCAAATTCCTAGATGAAATCCATGGATGAAGAGATGGATGCATTGAAGAAAAATAGCACATGGGATCTAGTACCTTTGACTAAAAGATGTAAACCCATTGGTTGTAAATGGGTGTTCAAGAAAAAGTTTGGTCTTGATGGTAGTATTGAGAATTATAAAGCATAGTTGGTTATGAAAGGGTATTCACAACTAGAGGGAATTGATTATGGTGGAATATTCTCTCCTGTATCAAACCTAACATCCATTCATTTTCTATTATCACTTTTTTTAGATTACAATTTTGAAGTTGAGAAGATGGATATGAAGACAACATTCCTTCATTATTATTTGGAGGAAATCTATATGTCATAGCTAAAGCATTTGTGGTAGAAGGTAAAGAAAATCTAGTTTTCAAGTTGAAGAAGTCTATGTAATGGAACATTCTCCTAGGATGTGGTACAAATTTTTTGATACCTTTGTCTTGAGTTTGATATTTCAGAGGTCTAAATCCAATTATTGTGTTTACCATAAAACTTATAATGGTTGCATACTAATTATTGCAGTGTATGTCGATGATATGTTTTTTTAAAGAATGGTAAAGGGTTTGATTTTTGACTTGAAGTTTTAGTTGTCAACATAATTTTAGATGTAAGATCTAGGTGCAACTAGGAACATCTTGGGAATGGAGATCAAAAGAGACAAATACAACAAAAATATTTGGTTGATCCAAAGCAAGTATGTGAACTCAGTGTTGGAAAGATTCAACATGATAACTTGCAAATCCTTGGTTGTTATTGTTTTACAAGGGATGAAACTATTTGTGGAGGATTGTTCAAAATATCCTACTAAGATGGAAGAAATGACCAAAGTATCGTAGTTAGTTTTTTTGTATACCATGGTTTGTACGAGGCCAAACATTACCCAATCAATGTAAGTATTGATCCAATTTATGGTTAATCCTAGATGAATACATTGAGATGCAGTTAAAAGAGTGATGAAATATTTGCAAGGTACTTTCAAGTATTCCTTATGTTTTCATGGTTATCCTACTAGCCCTCAGCAATAGAAGATCCATGAGTAAATATGTGTTCACAATGTTTGGTGGTACTACTAGTTGGATGAGTAAGCAACAAGTTGTAGTCAATAATTCCATGGTAGAAGTAGTGTATATGAAGATACTCATGCTTGTAAGGAATCCATTTTTCTTAGGAAAAATGTGTTACAATGTTTTTGATTATAGGAAAAATAGGGTTTGAAGGGGCACTGAAACCCTTTACAAGAAATTTCGCTGCTTCATCATATAATAAAAAATAGAACAAGCAGCCAAAAACCAACCAAAAACCAAGACACAAACATGCAAAAAAAGGCACAAAAAATAGAAGCAAACTAAAGATTTTTCAAAATATTCGCAGCTTCAAGATAACTATCAATAATTTTTTGATGGATGTTCATAACTTCCATCACTTCATTAGCAGGAATACTAGTCTTTGCATCATATTTGGTCTTGTTGCAGGTATGAGTAGAAGGCCCAGTATCACTAGTGGCACTATGTTGTACACCACCCTCTGCCACCATGTCTTTCGTTCCAGAACTGTCCCCCAACCACTTCCTAGCCTTCTTATTCAGAAGACACAATCATGTTTCTCTCCTGTATCGAAGCTAACATCCATTCATTTTCTATTATCACTTTTTGTAGCTTATGATTTTGAAGTTGAGAAGATGGATATGAACACAAAATTCCTTCATTGTTATTTGGAGGAAATCTATATGTCATAGCTAAAGCATTTGTGGTAGAAGGTAAAGAAAATATAGTTTTCAAGTTGAAGAAGTCTATGTAATGAAACATTCTCCTAGGATGTGATACAAATTTTTTGATACCTTTGTCTTGAGTTTGAGATTTCAGAGGTCTAAATCCAATTATTGTGTTTACCATCAAACCTATAATGGCCACATTCTAATTATTGCATTGTATGTTGATGATATATTTTTTTTAAAGAATGGTAAGGGTTTGATTTTTGACTTGAATTTTTAGTTGTCAACATAATTTTAGATGAAATATCTAGGTGCAACTAGGTACATCTTGGGAATGGAGATCAAAAGAGAAATACAATAAAAATATTTGGTTGATCCGAAGCAAGTATGTGAACTCGGTGTTGGAAAGATTCAACATGATAACTTGCAAATCCTTGGTTGTTATTTTTTTACAAGGGATGAAACTATTTGTGGAGGATTGTTCAAAATATCTTACTAAGATGGAATAAACGACCATAGTACTGTATGTGATTTTTTTTGTATACCATGGTTTGTACGATGCCAAACATTACCCAAGCAATGGAAGTATTGATCCAATTTATGGTTAATCCTAGATGAGTACATTAGGATGTAGTTAAAAGAGTGTTGAAATATTTGTAGGGTACTTCCAAGTATTCCTTATGTTTTCATGGTTATACTACTAGCTCTCAACAATAGAAGATCCATGAGTAAATATGTGTTCACAATGTTTGGTGGTACTACTAGTTGGATGAGTAAGCAACAAGTTGTAGTCACTATTTCCATGGTAGAAGTTTGTAGGTACGAGTAGAAGTCCCATTATCACTAGTGGCATTATGTTACACACTACCCTCAGCCACCATGTGTTATAATGTTGGGCTTAATGCAACGATGATTATTATTTTGTGTTACAATTTGAGTGTCATTTTTTTTGGTAAAGAATCCTACTTTCCATGCTAGAATGAAGCACATTGATGTCAATTCTTTTTTTTTTGTGACATGGTGGAAGATGAGAAGGTGAAATTGGAAAATGTTAACACTCTGATGAATGTTGTAGATGCATTGAAAAAGCATATGAGAATAGAAAAAATCATATGGTGTTCTAATTCCATGGGCCTCATGGCCCCTAGCATTTGGTTGTTGTTTGAATCTTGAAAGGTCTTCACCAAGTGGGAGAATTTTGGGATTCTGAACCTTTGCCAATTTATTTATTGTGAAGTTTTATTTCTTAATTTATTTTATGCTGATTTTTATTTCCTTCTAATGCCAATTCATATTATAGGACTTACCAATTTAGGTGGCATCCTACATGGAGATGATTGAATAACATGTAAGCTACATATGTGGAAGTAGGTATCCCACTTGGTGGACACCATTAGAAGCTCATTTGGTGGAATTTTTCATAATTTGTAAGAGTTCACTCTATGATGGATTATGAAAAGAAGCTATGATAGGTTATGATTGTGAAAGAGTTATGTATGATAAAATATGATAGGTGGGCCCCATGTGATGGAGATTCCTACATATGCAAGGTGTTCGCATGCATGAAAGCACATTGCATGCTTGAGGGGTCCTATGCATAAGGATATAGGCATTAGAAATGGAAAAATAAAATCAAGTGGGTCCTGATTATGATACTACACTTCATGCAAGGTTTTTGCAAGCATGCAAGTATTGTGTGTTAGGAATATGATCATAGAGAAATATACAATAAAATGAATACAACGATAAAAATATAAAAAACATAGACACAAATATAGGTTACATCCATGAATAAACAACCTATCCTTCTTTTATTTCGTCCAATAAAATGGAGGGATACAACCTAAAACATATCCACTACAACTTCCTCTTTTCTCTATCACAATCTCCTAAAAAAAAATTATAGTAATGATGCAATTCCCTCATAAAATGGGGTTTCCCTCTAGGAAAATAAAATCCAACATAACCTCTATCATTAGATTTGTGACCAAATATTCAATGATCCAAATTTACCCCCATCATGAAATGGGCTCCAAAACCAACAATGTTAGACTTCATGATGAACTTGTGCATGCCAAAGAGGATCAAGACAAGAATGCAGGCATTGGATTATTTCCATGAGGAAATACTAAGCATCCACCTTCCCTTTGGAGTTGTATTTATTTTGTTCTTGTCCATTTTACATATTAGTATAGGTTTGAAGAATTCGCAGGTACGATTATGTTGTCATAATCACTCTAGAAATTTTATTATAATTGAAGACTTCTAAATGAGCTTAGATCTATGATTGTATTGTAACCTTCATTTTTGATTGATAATACAATTTTTGTGTGCTTTTGGAGTGTGGGGATTTTCTCCTGAATGGGTTTTCCCCACATAAATTTGATTGTTGTGGTTTATCCTATTTGCATATTTTATTTTAGTTAAATAAATGTGCATCTCACCCTATAATTGATATGGTTAAAATATATTTGTTTCATCATTTGACCCACTTATATTGGTGTATGAAGTTGCTTCCATGTACTCATCTTCCTAAATAATTATTTTCTTATTGTTCCATGTGTGTGGAACATAGACCTTGATGTTCAGTGAAAACCCTATGCTCACTGAAAAATAGAAAATAAATATTAAAAATTGAATTTATATATTCAAAATTATACTTGTTGAAAATATTATTTTGAGGACCACAATATTGTGATTTTGTTGTGTTAATTCCTTTTGCTATTCCAACTCAAGGTTTGAAACAAAAAAAAATGATAAAAATATGAGCACTAAGGTAGAAAGGGTAATTCAAAAGTATTTGTTCAAAGAACCTTCAAAGAAAGGTGTACAAGGGCCTTCATTCAAAGGCATGTTCATTTGAAGTTCCCTTCCATGTACAAAAAAATATTAAAATATTCAAAGTTGAAGGTAACTTTGTTCAAAGGTATTTATGCAATCATCTTCAAATGGCGGTGTTTTAGAATTTTCCTCTCCATCCCCATCAAATTTTTGATGTCCCACAAGTGGGACTCACTATTGTGCATTCACCTAGATAGGCATGCTCCTTATTATAGATGTACTTATGTTTTGATTACTAGAAAATGGGCCTAGAATTATGAAGGTGATGGGTATGGATGATTATTAATCCTAGAGAGCAACTATGGATGTGGAGATGGTTGCATTGAAGAAAAAAATACACATGAGACTTATTACCTTTGTCTATTGGATGAAAAAAAATTGGTTATAAATGGTTATTTGAAAAAAATATCTCATATGTACAATGTTGAGAATGTGATCATAGTCATAGTATGAGCTAAATACACCAAATCTAAATGAATTTAAGCTATATATTTAACTAAGCTATGATCCCAATGAAATATTTGAAAGCTTCAAAAACAAGCAAACATTAAACTAAGCATGAAATAAACCATGAAAGCATAAAAGAAACCTAATCTAGAACTCTAAACCTTATCCCATTGGGGGATTGGTGTCATATTGATATGGAATGATGACCCTTTCCCCCAATGGGATAAGGTTTGAAGTTCTAGATTAGGTTTCTTTTATGCTTTCATGGTTTATTTCATGCTTAGTTTAATGGTTGTTTGTTTTTGAAGCTTTCAAATATTTCATTGGGATCGTAGCTTAGTTAGTTAAATATAGCTTAAATTCATTTGGATTTGGTGTATTTAGCTCATACTATGACTATGATGACATTTTGGTGCTAGGAGGGTAGAAATAGCTTTATTTGATGAATTTCTCTCGAGTTTTTGTGAGTTGCAGGTTCTTGGGATAAAGCAATGCCTTTTACAACTACAATGACACTCTATTGAATATAGTGACGCTATTGATTTTTGGCTACAACGACACTATTCATATAGTGACACATTTGATGTCACTGATTTCTATAGACTGATGCTTTTGATTTTCACTAGAGCGACACATTTGATAGCTATGCCGATGCATTTGATAGCTACAATGACACTTTTGTAGGTAAACAAGAGAGTTAACTTTTCATGTGTGCTTTAAATTTTCAGTTTTATATAATTTTTTATCTTTTACTAACATTTGGTTTTTTTTGTGAGGATAATTGATTTTGTAGATTTGGAAAGGAGCAAAAAACTAGGAAATTATTTACCCCAACTTGTTGGGGTTGGAACTTTCTACTCGGTGCTTGGAATTCAAATCTGTTTGCACCCTTGGAAAGGTCTCCATGAATACTAACTCAGACCCTAAAAAATAGTACCTATGGAAATCAATTTTTAGGGAATGACACAAGTTTCAACCCCAAATTCCGCTTTGAAAGCCTTCGAAAATGTGATTTACTAAACCTAGAAAATATAAAAAAATTTGAAATTTTGGATTTTTGGTTTTTCTTAGTTCTGGTTGTTGTAAAATTGTTTTAACACTTAGGGGATGATATGGCTCCTCATATGTTGTTTTGCTTCATGTTTTAGGACCACTAAATTTCTATTGGGTTTTAAAACTTATAATCTTAGGACAACTAGCTTTCAATTGGGCTTAAAATTCATAAATACTTTAAGTCTTTTCAAAGTTGGTTAAAATTGAACAACACAAACAAACACTTTTTTTTGGTGCTTAAAATGAAGTCATTTTACAATATGGGTTAAAATGAATAAGTGTTTGACGTGCTTGCTTTGCTTGTGTATACTTGTAGTGTGTATCCACTCCCCTTGTGCTTCGTGCGATCTTGGGTGAAGATAAACACTCAAGTGTACTTTTTTTTTTGAGTCACCCTAAGAACTTGCTATGTATCCTCTCCCCTTGCACTTTGTGTGATCTTGGGTGAAGAGAAATAATATTTTACTTATTATGAGAAGGCCTAATAATGAGATATATCCTACAATGGAGAACTCATCTAAGTGACTCTCGATCAAAGCACGTTTACTGGTGGGCTATATAAAGGTTGCAAACTTGAAAAATAGTAGCTTCAATCTACGGTGATAACATACTGCACCTAATCCAACTCCATACATATGGGTCAAAAGGGAACACTGTAATTCCTTAAGTGGCTTGCAGATGGTAGGATGCATCTTGGTGTTCATGTTGTGTCATTAAAAACCTTTGTGTAGAGGCCAAGCCTTTTTTTCCTAAGTGTTCTTTAAAGTGGTGCATTGGAATTTACTTCCAAGAAGTTACTTACCAAGTCTTATTTATAGTTTAGGCATTAAATCTTAAAGAGAATGAACTCTTTTTCTTTTGTTCCCTTCATAAGTTTCATGTAAAATCATCCCTTTAGGGCATGAGGTAAGCCTACCAAGAATAGCGTACCCACTTGAGCTAGGATTGTTATTGCTTGTTGAGTCAGTTTGACACATTAGGGTAAATGCAAGAAGATGAGTCCACGAAACGTGGAAGTTTTTTCCTTAGACAAAAACTCAAAATCGGCTTCAAGAAAACGAGATCCCATTTTTTAAAATTTCCTTTTTTGGAAAATTTTCAAAATAGGATCTTGTTTCATAAGCTTATTTTTTTTTATGAAATGGGATCTCATTTTAGAACATAATCCCATTTTTTAAAATATGAATTTTTGGTCAAGTTTTTGGCTTTTTTTTTTGTTCGAGAAATGGCTTAGGGACTCGAACCTAAGCTTTGGACCTGGTTTGACCTGCAACTTGAAGGTCATGGCAATGCCACAAAAAATAGCGACTTTGGACATGTCTGAAGACCTATTTTGAAGAATTTTTTGACAAAATTAAAACCCATTATATATGAGATAGTGCAGATTCCAAATATATATATATATTACAATTGGATTATTTTTCTATTTTTCAATTAATTTCTAATGAAACTAGTCCATAAACTTGAAATATCAGGGTTATTTAGTATTTTAATAACTTTTTATTAAAAATATTTTTTTGTAAAACAAATTGCACCAAAACGTACTTCAGACAATTATTTTCAATTTGAAAAAAAATCAAAAAATGATAAGTTTAGTTCATCTTATGTGTGACGTACATGACAACTTTTCAAAACAACAAATAAGGCCAATAAAAATTTAACAAAAAGAAAGTATTCAATAAAAAATTACAACAAAATATCAAAAACGTGCTTCAGTGAGTTACAAATCTTTTCCCAAAAGGATTTAGAAAAATAGGATTATTTAGGTCAAAATATGGATGACGTACACATGCATGGTATGGTACACAAGAAGTGACTTTTAAACAATAGTTTTTAGAAATGTCTATTGAAAATCAATTTTTATCATCTAGGTATTGAAATAAATTACATATTTGGAAACTAGACTCTGAGTACTACATTTTATGATTCATGACTTTTTTCAAGATTCCATCTCTAAGTGCTTCAAATTTTAAGGTCAAATGTGACAAATTCTAAAAATTAAGAAAAACACTTCCACTTTTTGGCCAAAAAGTGGACTCAACTTCTTGCACACACCCATTACTTGGTTTCAAAACAATTAAACAAACATCAACATGTTCATCAAATTCCAAACCCTTTGGAATTAGTATGAATATCTTTGAAAAGTCCTATATTGTGCTTGTCCCTAAGGATTTTATCTTTAGAGGCTTCTAAATATTTGGACTTATATCTTAATTCACACTTTCCAAAGTCAATATAGGAACTATGGCCTTAGCTTTTTTATTTTCACATATTGGATTTTGTGGAATGAAAAATTACTTAAGTCAGGCATTTTAGTTTGAAATTAATTAAGACTTTCTTGATGTGGTAATGAAGCAATCTCACTTAATCAAAGATTAAAACCAAATGAACACACCATATATTGGGCTTATGTTTTGAAACACATTGACTCTCAAGCAACAAAGTGAAACATAGAAAGTATTGCCAAAACATTGAATCCAAGTTCTATTATCAAAACATTGAGTTCTTAGGTTTTATCACTTTAAGCATGTTTCTCACCATCTTTGTCTTGTAAAACAAAGGTCCCTTTTAGGTTAACACATTTTGGGTCAAAAAATTCCATCCATCTCACAACACATTTTACATTCCACTTCACAAACAACTTTAGAAAAATTTGGACACATCAACACTCTAGACTTAGGCTATCATCAAACCAATCCCTTAACTTAGATATTTGTGTGCAAATGAATCCTTTTCCAAACACTTAGTTGAGTTAGTCATCATACTTTTGAAAAATTCTATCTTAAAGGTCACAAGTCTACCTTTAGATTGACAAGTTCATTAGCACCTTTTTATCTAAGACATCAACACATCAAAATTTTAAGTCTAAAGTGTTGTCCAAAGTTTAGAAAGTTCATCCCCCCATTTCACTCACCCTTTTCATCATCCACTTCCATCAAAGCAAAGTTATGTTGCACATTTGAATACTATCTTTATTCATCCTTTTCGTCCATCCTTAGCATAGTTTCATCCATTTTATCTTAATCTTTCATTAATGGAGTTCGATTAGATGTTCATTTTATCCAAGGGATTTGGAAAGGGTCATCATTCCATATCTATATGAAACCAATACCCCAATGGGATAAGGTTCGGAGTTCTAGATTAGGTTTCTTTTATTCTTTCATGGTTTATTTCATGCTTAGTTTAATGATTGCTTATTTTTGAAGCTTTCGAACATCTCATTGGGATTGTAGCTTAGGTAGTTAAATATAGCTTAAATTTGGATGGATCTGGTGCATTTAGCCAAAATGTGATCATAGTCATAGTATGAGATAAATACACCAAATCCAAATGAATTTAAGTTACATTTAACTAAGTTACAATCCCAATGAAATATTTGAAAGCTTCAAAAACAAGTAACCATTAAACTAAGCATGAAATAAACCATACACTAACTCATTTGACTACAAAATCCGAAGAAATTTTTTGACGAAATATGTATAATTTGATGTATCGGTGCTTGTAAAATTTGACGTGTAATTTTCATTTTTAAAAGTTTTTATCCTCGATGTTCATCGAAATTTCGATGAACCTGGGTTTCGTCAAAATTTTGACTATCAGTTTTGTCGAAATCTCGACAAACATGAAAAATAAGAAAAAAATCAAATTGTGGCCGACATAAAGAAAAGTGAGTTCACTAATTTATTGCGATAATGTTTTGCTCTACTTGAGACAGTTTGTGGAGAACTAAGGACGATTTTCTTGGGAAAAATTAGAAAAAATTCAAGAAGATATCGCCAGGTTGAGGGTAGTCATTGTCTTTTTGCAAAATTCAATTGTGAAGTCAGATTTGTAGTTCCAGGTTTGAAAATCATATTTTAAAGCAACATCTCATCAGATTTCATTCTTAGAGGTTTAGGGTTTTGAGAATTTCATGTCCAAATTTTGTTGTGTGGAATCACCATAAGATCACAACCAAGGAACAAATTCTTGTGGCTGTAATTATGTGATCCATAACTCTATTGGTCATGTGGCACAATTGTGCTATAAAAAATACAGGATGCATTCATGTGTGACCCAAGTTTAATGTGGCTATGTTGTGATAGAAATGGAGGCACTCATATAATGTAGTTAATTTAGGTTGTATAATGTAGGTGTCAATCATCATTGGGTGCATTCAAGTTGTCTCAAGTTTAACAGGTTACGATGTAATTATAACATGATCCAAGAGTGATTACCTCTTGCTGCAATAAAGAGCCTATAACTCTAGTTGATTTGCAGAGTGGTTGTGTTATATCAATTATGTAGTGCATTGAAACACAACCATGTTTAATGGGATATTCTAGAGAGTGATCAAGATTTTCTAAACCTTATGAATGTTACTTAAAAGTGTATAGCTTAAACTACAAACCAAGTTTGTTACATTCTTGAATGCAATCTTGGGTTACCACAAACTATAATAATGTGATCTACTAATAACCATTATGGAAAGTATTAAAGCAAGACCCATGCTATATAGGATACATTTCCCTAATCAAGTTTACGTACCTTAATGATCAAACACAAGCTTCCCACACACTCTAGGATACAATCCAAGATCATACCACAACTTTGTCAAGACAACTAATTTTCTGACCCAAGATTTAAGGTTGTTTTTTAATAACAACAAAAGCATTGGTAAGAACATGATTAGGGTACAAACCCTAGGCCTCTGTAGAAACATAAATAATAACTCTAGTGGATTAGTGAGGTTGCAATACCATAAATATTGAGACATTGTAGCTAATAACAAAATTTTGCAATCTAAAGATTGTAGCCAATAACAAGCACACTATGTAGCTTAGTGACATTTGTAAATGCAATGTACAGTAAGAAGAATGATAGTCACTTGAGATGTGACAGTAAAAAAGAGGTTGAGCAGTGACAAAATAATAAAGCTCAAACCTTGCATAGTAAAGTGGAGATTTTAACAGTGAGTTTCCTTACCCCCTTGCTGACTTAAGGGTTTTTCAAATGCTTTTGGTAGTGTTAGACAAGGAAAATGCAATCAGGGAATGACTGTCCAAATGAAGTAACATTGGTAATCATAGGTTCAATGTTTCTTCTTAGCCATTAATGTATAATGAAGGTAGTGGATTGCATGTTTGAGCAGTGTTTTGAGACTCATCAAAGATGGGAGAATAGCGAATAATATATTGTGGACTGTGAAGTAGTGTCAATAAGGTTGAAGGATCTTAAGATCTACAATACCATGAAACAATTAATCCCCTGTAGTAAGTAGGCATTCTATAGGGCATAGTTTGATTTTATAGAAGGATGCTCATGAAAGAAATCTTCAAGTGATAGTGAGTGAGTTGTTTGAGATTGCAACTGAGGGTGCAATACCCAATCTTAAAGGAAGTTAGCAAAGCAATAAATGTGCAAGAAAATCAAATCGTACACAACAAACAATTCACAATGTTATCTTGCATAATTCCTTGAGTTTGAAGAAAAAAATCTCATTGTATCTTCATGATGAAAGTGGTGACCTTAATGGTCAATCACTGGCAACCATGATTTTAAAACATACTATTGTGCTTATGGAGGCAACATTTTAAGCAAGGCAGTGAGTGGTGGTTTGGAACAATGGCAGGTATGAAGGACTTGCTTTATATGCATACTATGCAGTCTAGCTTAAGATAGCGTTCTTAGAAGAGATTGAAGGTGGATTATGGAACTCAAGGGTTACCATGAAAAGGATTAAAGAAAAGAATAAGATCTATTTAAAAGCCACGGTCATGAAGATATTAAGATGTCACATGCAAAAACCCTAGTAGCTGGAGTAATGAATACAGTGCCAAAGAGGATAGTGTGTTGGGGCAGATTTAAGAGATCTCCACATTATCTAATTATAAGGAAATACATCATTTATTAATTTTTTTAATTAAAAGAAATAATTCTAAACCCTATATAGGATACATTGATATTTTAAAAGCCTCTGAAGGAATTTGAGATTATGCAAATATATGTCAAGTAAATACCTAGATTACAAATAGTAGGGGGAACAATGTAAGATTTGTTGAGTAAAGAAGGAATGTGATAAGCAACAATGAATCCCATGCCTCCTTTCACACACATCTCCTCACCATTCTCTGTCATTCTTTACTGAAACACTTCTCCATTTTGGCAGTCTATGCTTGAAAAAAATATTTTGACGAAGGCTTTAGAGTATGTTTATTAAAATGAAAACTCCATTCTAGTGGGCTATGCCTAAAAATAAAATTTTGACAAAAGTTTTAGGGTATGTTTATTAAAGTTTTAGAGTATTTTTGCGGGCTATATTCTTGATTCCTTAAATGATTTATTCAAATGGATTGTGACTAAATAAATGACTAACTATTTAGTCATTTTTATTTGTGTGACTAAATAATTTTTAATCAACTACCAAACTAGTAATTTATTTACTCATTTATAGTTGAGTTGCAAAAAATGAGCATAATTTAGTCATTTTTAGTTGTTATGACTAAAATTTTTAGTCACCTAGTCATTTATTTACGAAATTATACTAGTGTGTGCTTCCTTGTGCAATTAGGGCTCTCAATGTTGAGGGCCCTAGAGATAAGCTCGTCATAAGAAGTGACACATTGCATCTTTAACTAAAAGGATAAATTCATATTGACATTAGCAATGATGATTTCGACTTGTTTCTCCTTAGGAATGGGCCACTTTCTCTTACTAGCTCACTACCTCCATCGTTGTAGCAAGTTTGTGATAAAGTTCAATATTCTAATTTTAAGAGTCTAACGATTGGAAATCATAGTAAAATTAGAATTTAATAAGTTTTGGAATTAGCATTTTAAAGTGTTTTTTGGGGTCATTAACTTCAGACCATCTTCTCTTTTGTAGGGGTGGTTGCATGCCAAATATTTTTGGTGTAAAATATCAGAATTATTAGATTTTGTTACCTGTTTATGAATAAAAATTATTGGAGTTGAGTTTGATATTTTTTGAAAATCTAAATAGTCAAGCTTGGTAAAGAAAAAATCATGTCAGATAATATTAGTCTAGAAAAAAATGAAGAGACATTTGATAGATTGTGGGCTAGATTGAAAAGAAAGGGTGATGAGAAATGTAATTGTCCTTGCAATAATTGCAAGGGCTTAAAGATGAGGAGACTTTTAATCACAACAGCTGAGAAACATTGTAAGAAACATGGTCACGTTGAAGGGGGGCATGATTATCATCCATTGGTAAGTTTTTCATTATATGTGTTTATATTGATTGAATTTGTAAATGTTTATATCATTTTAACATTTTATATATATATATAATCACTTGATTATGATCATGGTTTATTTGTGTCTATCATTATTATAAAGGTGGGGTGCCCTAGGGTAGATGATATAGATTATCACAGCCCAGAAAATGTGGTTTTGCAAGTAGACGAACATGGAGCTGTGAATATCGAAGATGAAGTTAATGATCCTATGGAAGAAGATGATCATGTGCTAGAAAACACAGTTGAAGATGATGGTGCAAATACATTGATCCATGACACATTTAGTGGCAAAGTTGATTATGATGATCGAGATGAATTTGATGATGTTCATGATTTACCTATACTTGAGAAGGCATACAAGCCCCTTTATGAAGGCTCCCAAACAACACTTCTCTCTGTTGTATTGTTGCTATTGAACTTGAAGGTTATTAATGGTTTATCAAACATAGCAATCTCATAGATGTTAAGGTATGTCATATATGTCATCTTTTTTCATCTATTTTAATTGTTGTTAGTTCATCACTAGTAAATAAAGGATGGAATATGTACCATTAATATTCTTTATATTAGTAAAAAAAATTTGTTGTAGATTGATTGGTGAATTTTTGTTACCACCATCAAATATTTTACCTCGCTTATACCGAGATTTATCTGGCATTATGAAAGATATCATAATGGAGTATCAAGCAATAGATGCAGATCCCAATGATCATATTATATATCATAAACAACGGGAATTTGCAATAGAAAGCTTGAAATGTCATATCAGTAGATATCGAATAGATCAACTAACAAAAAAGGTGCCTTGCAAGGTTCTTTGTTATATTCCCATTATTCCATGTATGCAATGATTATTTAGGTATGAAAGATTAGCACAATTTATGGATTACCATGCATGGAAGAGAAGTGGAGATGACATTCTTCAAATTCCTGCAGATGGTTTTGCATTTAGGGACATGGAGGAAAAATGGCCACACTTTAAAGAAGAACCTCGTAATCTCAGGATTTCATTGGGAGTGAATAGTGTCAATCCATTTAGAGAGTTGAGATCTATTTACTCGGTGTGGCCTGTTTTTGTTATCAACAATAACATTCCTCCATGGATGTCAATAAAGAGAGAGCACATAATGTTGTCAATGATTGTTCCAGGTATTTGTTTACATCAATTTTCTTTAACGTAGTAGCATCTAATTTGTCTTATTTGTTGCATAATGACTTATATTTTTTTCATTCAATAGTCATGTACATTAATTTATATATATTGTAGTAAAATGGTTATAATAATTATGTAATGTTTATGTTCATTCAACTAGGTAAGTACCAAGTTAAATATATGAATGTATATATCGAGCCTCTTAGCAACGAGTTACTAAAGTTATGAAATGGTGTCACTATGTATGACGTTTGTAGACCAATAGGACAATGACAATTTCAATTCCATGCAATGCTTGTATGGACAATTCATGATGCCCCAGGGCTAACACATTTTTGTGGTATGTTATAACATTTGACTGCACTTTAACAATATTTAATTTTATGAAGTAGATATCATGCATGTTTTTAAAATAATCTATTCGTATATATAATTATAAAATTGACATATTTCAATCCAATTATATATGATGTGAATTAACAAACAAAGGAGAATTTGCATGTCAATTTGTGGTCAAAATGAAATGGATTGTTCAACAAGTTTAGGAAAGTAGGTGTTTGATGAGTATAGCCTCCATAGAAATCATAAGTATCGAACTACTAAAAAACATCTTTTCAATGGGAAAGAAGAGACTACATCAAAACCACGAAGAATGACACCTTGTCTATAGAATTTGGAATATAATAGAATTAATCATCAAGGTTATATATCGGATCAAATTGTTTATCTATCATATATGATATGTTTTGAATTTATATTTTTATAGTGTTTTGTTTACTCATGTTGTAATTGACAATGATTGTCGTTGTTAATTTTTTTAACTTATATAATTCATGAAGGTCGTCAAGGCATTAATGGCAGACTTCCACAGGGACTAAAAAGTTATCCCAGACAATTTAGTAGGTTTCCCTACTATGAGCAGCTACAAATTGTTTGATACAATGCATATCAGAAAGAATATAATAGAAACGTTATGGAAACTATTGGATGGAAGGCATGAGAAAGAAAAAATTGTTAAAATTTGTAGTGACATTTAGGAAGCCAATCATGCAATGAAAAATGTCATTCAATTAAATAGTGATGGAGACCAAATTAATATAAGTGCCCTTCATTGGTTATTAACAGAGCAACAAAGCAATGCTATACAAGAAGTCATACGAAAAAATTTGATTTCCCACAAAATCTGTTGCGAACATAAACAATATAATAATAAAGAAAGGTGAATTTGGGTCAGGGATGAAAATGCATGATTGGCATACCTTTATTAAGGTAATTATTCTGGTATATTATATACACTTGTATAATGTATGTACTTTTTAGTGTATTATGTTTACTACTTTTGGAAAAATAATGAAAAGATCATTTTATAATTTTTGCAATATGTTCTACCTCTATCTCTCCCAGACAACTTTGACAACAATGTCAAGCAAGTTATATATGATCTTGGAAAATACATGAGGTAAGTAGCGATATTTGTTCAATTCATTGTATACATCTTATAATTGCCATTTGTTTTACTTGTTATGTATTATCTCAACTGTATGTTACATTTAAATCTAGTTAATATATTTGTGCCTTGAATCATTTGTAGATGGATGTCATCTAAAGTAAATCCATAAAGAAGATATAAATTATTGGAAGAGACAAATTCCTCGCCTAATGTGTGAAATACAAAAGTGTCTACCTTCGACATTTTTCAATGCACGAGAACACTACCTCATACACCAATTTGAGGAGATTGAATTGTGTGGACCTATACACACAAGGTCAATGTGGATGGTTGAGAGGCACTTGAAATTTTTGAAGGCTTTGGTTAGACAAAGAACACATCTTGAGGGTTCTATGGTGGAGGGATATATGGTATACGAGACCATGGTGCACATTAGTGAATATCTTCCTAAGTTCTGACAAGATCCATGTGGTGCATTTTGGGATCACAAACCATTAACAGTGAGAATTTTGATGGGGAAAGGTAGATTGAGGAAAGTGAGGAGGCCATTGCAAGATGGGTGGAAGTTAATTGCAATACATTTTACATATGGTTTTATGTATATTATACTAATTTAATTTTTAATCTTCAATATACATCAATTATAAATTAAGGTCGTATACTATGGTATTTAACTAATTATACGACGTTTGTGAATTTTATTTTTTTTTTGGTACAATTGGTCAAGAGTGGGATGCACTACATTTGTACGTCACCAACAATCTTGATTGGATGACAATATGGATTGAACGATGTCAACAATATGGTCACACATTAACATGGGAAGTTGTGGCTTCATTGGTTAAAGAAGCTCATCGTAATGGAGATTCCAATGTTACACAAAGGGAAATTGATTTAGCATATGGTTTAAGAGATAAACAGGTACGTATAAATATATTAATCACCCATATTATTTAATTATTTTCAATTATATTGATGTATATATATGTTGAAATTTTCTTTACGCCAATTTGAAGCCACGAATAAATATGTTTACCTGTGACGATATTGCAATAATTTTTACATGTTTGACATATTAAATTGAAACAGGCTATGTGGTCTTGATAATTTGTGATTTCGATCTAAAATTTTACAGGATGACATAGAAAGAAGATGCAGTATAACTGCAGTTTTTCAGGTGACTAATGTTTCATCTAGAAGCGACATACATCAAGAAGTCTCAGAAAATCGATACTATGGGATTTTGGATGATATACTTGAGTGTGACTTTAAGTCCTTCAAATTAATTTTGTTCGTTGTCCTATGGTATAGACTCTGATTGAATGAAAATGATCCTGAGAGAAGCTGACTGTGAACATGATAATGAATTTACCATAAGTTAATACAAAGGGTTTGATGAAATTAATTTAGAAATGAGCCCTATCTTCTTCCAAGCCAATGTGAGCAGGTATTTTACTCAGAGGTTCTAGGTAAATTGGGTTGGTCATTTGTTGTTAGACATGATCTAAAAGGAAGGCCGATAAAGTATAATGTGGTGGAAGAAGATACCAAAGAACTAGAAGATGATGTAGATGATGATCAGGATCAACAATTAGTTGATGATGTCCCTGATGAAGATGTCAAAGAGGAGGAACTAGATCGTGATGATGTAGGAGTTAATGTTCATGAAGATGATATCCGTGTGGATGATGACATTATCGAAACTAATATCGATGATGATGATGATGATGATGATGATATGACCAATCCTTACAATGTAAAATTTGGATTGGATGATACAGACAAAGAGTTGGATGAAGAAGAAGATCAATGACATTGAAATGTATGAGTTATGCGGTTATATTATCTATTTGATATTAATTTCTTGATAGGATTATATTTGAATTACGTGGTTACATAATTAATTCATGATGTTTTTAATTTTTATGCCATTACATAATTAATTTAATGATGTACTTTTTAATGTTTGAAAGGTCAAAAAATTAAAATATTTCAATATTGATGTTAACAACCTTGAAATTAGTGTGTTTTATGTTTCATGTGATCATAAAATATTAAAAAGTCAGTTGTAGAGGTGGTTGTTCAGTGGTTGACATGTAAAGGCCTTTAAAAGGAATACAGTGATCATTGTAATGGTTATTGATGGTTGAGGATTTAAAATACAAGCTCTTGACATTCGAAAATATGTGTTTTTCTTCAAAATTTATGTATTTTTCTATTATGCAGCACTGCACGGTCACATGCAACCATATTTTGATGTGAAATCAATTTCAGGTCATGAAGATATGTGTTAGCTTTGATTTTAATCTGATTTCAGGGCTTGAGGCATTGATTTGAGTTAGAAAGCTTCATTTCCTTGCATACAGCCCGGTTACCCTATTTTTGATGGTTTTGTAGTCCAAACATGATATAAAGAGGCTCTTACACTTTTTGTGATTACTGTAGCTTGTGTAAGAGGCCCCATGGATATTGTTGTAATTGTAGGATGCATGAATAGGGCGTAGGATGAGAAATAAAGGTGTAGTTGTTTTCCTCAAGAGTTTTGTGAAGAAAAGCATGTGAAATGAGAGGTACTTTTTGGCTCGATGCTTGTTTGCTCCTTCATTTTATATAAGAAGCATTTCAAAGCCAGAAGTACGAGTTAGCAAGTTATATTTTTTTGGTCGAGTCTAGGTAGAGTTAATCAAAGGTTAGCAAGTACTGGCATTTGAATTGAAATGATTAATTCAAACTCATGTCTCTCCATTGTACATGCATATCTGAATTTTGAATAAGATAATTAAAGGTTGTCTCGTTCATCTCACTCTTGTGGTGTGTATGATTTTTTTTTTGGTTTTAATTCAAGGAATTAATTAAAATGCTTGAATGGGCTTGTAGGTGGATATGTTCTATATAAGGATTTGATAAGGAGTATTGGGTTAGAGTACATGTTGATGAAATTATAAAGCAATGTTCTCAAGGATCTTATATGTTATGTGTTAAATCTGTCATAAACCCTTAGATGTTTATGAATTTGACTCCCTCAATGGATATATGGCACTAATCTAAGTTGTACTAATTTGTATGGTTCAGTATTTTGTTTGTCTTTAC
>VDFB02161856.1:0-10523 GCA_007258455.2 Sequoia sempervirens
TGAAATAAAGTGCTAGGCGTGGTTTATTCTTCAAGTGCTATATGCGCCTAAGATGGTGAAATGAAAAATAAAATGATGTGATGCAAATTTTTCCTAAGGCGTTGAAGGTGATGGAAGTTAAATATGATATGCTTGCAGGAAGATCGTCTAAGAGAAATAATTTTCTCTCACAGGCAAAGTGATCAAAGCTAAAACTTCCAAGGCGATATTTCCCTAAGGCAAAATTTTCAAAGTGATTCCAATTTTCTCTAAGGCAAAATATTTTCTTCCTTAGAAAATACGCCTAGAGCTCAAGGTGGTGAATTTTTCTTCTTGAAGCGCGAGCAAATTTTTCAGAGATGAAGTCAGAAGATGATGACAATACAGGATGAATTAAAATTTCTCAAGTCAGAGCAACAGGATGTTCACGGAGATGAAGAACGGATTTAAATTGATGGAGTAATATTTTCTAAGGTTCAAAATTTAAAAATTTAAATGAACCCGTTCGTTGGGTACCCATGGATTCGAAGCGTTCTGGAGAAAATTCTCTTCTGGGTACTGGACATTTGTGATGATAGATGGATTTCTATGTCTTCGGCACTTTGCCAACACTTTTTGGGTGAAGAATTTAATCAGTGCTCAAATTGTGAAATTTTCCTAAGGAAAATTTAAAATTCTCTAAGGCAAAGTGAATAAAATGTGTTTTCAAGATGAATTTCTCCGGACAACGAATTTGAAGTGAATTGCCTAGATGATTTTGATTGAATTCTTCGATGATGAGTTTTCCAGAGCTAAAGAGAAGTAAAATTCGAATTCAAATGACAGAGCTCCGGCTGGTGAATTAAAAAGATGAATTTAAATTAAATTTTTCGAAAGTAAATTCAAAAGATGCCAGTCAAAGTCGAACTTCTAGAAGGTTGAGATTCTCGGACAAGTGTCAGGAACACCAGAGAGGGAAATTCAAACGAAGTAGTGGAAATTTAATGCACTGCCTATACTTAGCTCCTTCTAGAATTCGATTTTTGCTATAAGATTGAGAAGTTTCTCACTTCTTTTTCACAGCTGAGGAGAATTCGATTTGCTCTGAGTTAGACATTGCAGTGAGTTGCTGAAGACTGGATTGCTGAAGCTTAAAGAAGTTCGAGATTTTGCTAAGTCTAAGAGTTGCTGAGTGAAAGGCGTTGGAAGTTCTGGATTGCTGAAGTTTGAATTTGCTGAGGCTTGAGGAAAATTATATTGCTGAAGCTAAGAAGGACTGAAGCAAGAAATTTCAAAGAGCTTTAAAAGTGCGAACTTGCTGATTGAAAAAGTACGAATTTCAAATTGCTGATTGAAATTGCTGATTGCTAGTGTGAAGTGGGCGATTTTACTAAGGCTTGAAGTTGCTAAGTTGCTGAAGTTAAAGCTTACTTAGAAATATTTTCTAAGTATTGAAGTTCAAAATTCGTTGAAGAAGAAGCTGAGGTTTGCGAATAAGAAATGTCATTGCAGCTTCTCAAGTTCTTGAAGTCGACTGGCAGCCCCTGCACAATGTTTTATTTGTTTTATAAATTAATTTGCTGATGAATGTCTATCGTTTTGCAGATGGCTGAGGCAAGGGCAACTGGCAAGGATAACAATGGTGCATCCAAAAGTAAGCTGCTATAAAGAAGCCGAAAGCAAGATATTTATGCCGTAGCCGTACCCTATTTCGGTTGGGTGTCGAATGATACTCAACTGGCTTCACAACCTAGAGACTTTCAAGAACAGAATGCTGGGGATTGGTAATCATCGACCTTCAACCACTTCACACAACATCATTTGAAGTGGGTTATATGCAGTTGCTGGTTTCCCACTAGCCCATTCGGGGCACTGGAGCTGATGATGGAGTGTGCCAACTATTACGAGAAGGATCACAGGTCGATCATGTCACCAGATGGACAAGTACTAGCCAATCTCACTCCTTCAGCCATTGGTGAAGCTTTCGGGATCCCGGTGCACAGGAACATGGTTTACAAGTCCAGAGAACGAGCTGAGCGAATGTATGCTTCCACATTCGAGAGATGCATGGAGACAATCAATACTCATTGGATGAGCAATCCTAAGCCCTCCCGTACGAAGTTGCCAAAACAAATCATTGCTGAGGACTTGAAGCAGGAGTATTGTGATCTCATTATGATGCTGAGCAGAGTTGGAGGTTGTCCGCAGTCATTCATTTTTGAGCCATGGATGTTTTATTACATCAACCTCGTGCTGGAAGGGAAAGACTACGTCAACTGGGCTGTGATGATCAGTGACAATTTGCACGAGCAGCTCCTGAGCCTGAGAAGAACGAAGACGTTCTATATGAGCTCTTACATCATCTACATGCTGGCTCGTATGACGAAGTATAGAGGGATTTCTTACAAGGAACCTGTCGGTTGTGGCTCTCACCAATTCAAAATCCATGAGGCTTGTCCACAACTACACTTGGCTAGTACTACTCATTACAAGCGTGTCAATGACGCCTTCACCATGCACACCACGAGATTGCTTCAGGAGCGGATGCATCACAGAATCTCTAGAGAGGCCCAGGAATTGATTGAAAGGTATGGGTGCTGGTTTATACAGTTTCCGAAGTTTTCTTACATTAGGCTGCAAGGTTTTTCATCGTACCCATATAGTCAGCCAAGTACCCAACCTATAGAATTTTTTAATGTTAGAGAGATATTTCTCCAGGCAATTGGTTGCCTATGATAAAATTCAAAAGAAGAAGAAGAAGGGAGGTGTTGATCTCCCACCAATCATAGGCAATTCGACTTAAGGTGTCCTTCCACACAAAGTGCTCGTATAGAAGCCGAGGAGCTTCTAATTTTATCACTCTTTTCGTGATCACACCAAACACAAAGACTATGAGGATCCACATAATAACATCAAATGGGTACTGCAGAGGAATTTAAACACAAGGCAAACATTGAAGATTATTGGACTGATGCGTCAGATGAGATTGAAGTCGAGAAAAGAATGTTCTCTCGGTTGCCAATTACTCCGAGTAGGATTAGAAGTTAGTTCCCGTTCCGGACCAGGTGAATGAGGACATGGACGCTAGGCCATCCGCATTGGCGCACAAAGAAGAGATACTGCACTTCCACTCCCGGATTGGTCAAAACCAGAGGTTGCTGACTTGGACACACTCTCCATTCCGGTCCTGACATTTACCAGAGCATGGGTTGACAGACGGGTGAGCAGATTGAAGAGTAGGTCAATTGTTTTGACTTACAATTTGATGGGAGATCACAGGACACCCACCACCAGTAGGAAGAAACAAATTACACGAGGTCCAGAATCTTGAAGGAAAGAGCCAGTTCGGCAGGAGCCCGTTCAGCCGGAGCCTCCACGAGTTGCAGTTGAGTCACCCACGCCATTGGAGACACGTTCTCCAAGCATACAGGAGGTTTCTTATTTTGTTGATCAAAGGAATGCATTGAATCAGGTGCAAGTGGTAGAGGAAAATAATCAGCCACCACGGAGAGAGTCAGTTGGCCAGAGTGTCAACGCACCTGTTAGAGTTGATTAGCAAGATGATGAGGAGACTACTACTGACCCTCAGTTTCAACAAGAGTTAGAGGCGGCTTTGGAGGATGATGATGATATAGTTTCAAGAGACACTCAGCCACTTGAGGACGATGAGCCCTCACCCTAATGATGTAGAAGGAACAAGTTCGAGAAGTAGAGGCACAAGAGCAATAGCCCTTCGACATACGCGATACAGCACTGATTGGCTTAAGGATAGGATGAGGAGAAGCCCCAAATGGTGAGATTGATCCAGCAGCTGAAATGGAAGAGTTCTTGAACGGGGATCGCACCTCCACAGAAGAAGAGAGCACAAAAGTTTTCAAAGATATCAACTGATCAGGATGGCTCTCGCACCCTTCACGTTGCCGTGCCACAGGTTGATTGTGACCGAGATGAAGCAGTACCTAAGAATTATGTGGTCACAACTTTGGACTTAGGATGCCCTACAGGTGCACAGATTGTAGAGGAGTGCGATAACTCCTACCTCGCCCTCAAGGACAGATTATTCAAGAAGGAAGGAAAGTATAAGAAATTGAAACGAGAGCATAAGGCTTTAATCGGATATGTGCAGCAGTTGTCTCGTCCTCGTGGGTAGGAAATTCCAGTGATAGAGCTTCCACCTGAGATACCCGTAGAGTCAATCGGGTTTGTTGGAGTTAGGGAAGATGTGTACCGTGAGGCGGACAAGTGGGTCACAGGAGTTCGTGCTGAGACATAAAAGTTTATGGAGGACCTTGCTTTTGCTTTTCAGCAGTCCTCTAGTATTTTGGCACGGATGGAGGCGGTTGATCAAGCTTGGGGAGATGCTTCTATTTATCAGAGCAAGGTAATTCAACATCTTGAGGCATTGAGGCATGTTCCGTTGCGATTGCTGATTGATGGAGGCGTCATTCAGGAGAATGACAGGTATGATTTCTCTAGAAGGTATTCTTCAGCAATCACGGGACGTGGTTTCTTCGGGACGACAAGCAAAGATTCCAACTGTGGTACTCTGGCTAAGGGCTGGCTATCATTGATGGAGTTCAGAATACTTTCGAGCCCATATTTGCTAGGCGGTTGAATCCAGATGAGGTGAATATTGATAATTTGAGGGGTAGGCTGGTGCCTTTCTTTTCAGAGGTGAAGACCTTCACACAGGATGACTTTGAGAACACCTCCACTTTCTCCAATTTGATTCAAAGCACGCAGGATTCCTTGGCTGCTTGGAGAAAATCTTGTGCATGGCATGAGACTTCAGTCACGGTGCTAGAGTTCCAGCTAGATTGTGTTCCAGCCATTTCAGTGCAGGAGGTTGAGGCTGTACTTGGCAGGTTCGTTGAGTTTGCAGCCAGAGAGAAGGAGAATGGAAACACACTACTGGACGAGGATCTTCTAGAAGACTGAGTATGGAGCATTTATTGCATTTACTATTTTTGGGAGTGAGTGGGAATCTTTGTTCATTTATTACACCACTCCCCATTCTGGCAGTTTTTAGGGTTAGGGCTGAGGTGGCTTAATCTTAGCCATTCTATTGATTGTAACCCTAGCCGTCTTTTGGACTGGGCTATCTATAAAAGGGGGAGTCCCCCTCATTTGTAATTCATTAGATTAGAATCAGAATTGAGTTAGAGATTGGAGACTAGAGAGTAGAGCATAGTAGGCACTTTATTTGATAGCTTAGCTTAGTGTGGAGAAGAAAGAAAGTTTTCCGTTTGAAAACTTTTGGTGGAGATTGTTGTGTAACACTTTCATGATAATAGATCTTTTCATTGATGGTGGAATTTGTCTTTGTCATGGATAGCTAGCAAGGTCTCTTCTTCCTTTCGGATCCAAGTAGCTTAATTTTCATTTCATGCAAGTAGTTTACTTTGATGTGTGGCGTTTTATTGAGGTAGCTTCATTTCATTCCATACCACTAGCGGCTTGTTGATGATAAGTTTGCCTTGCGTAGTCGACTGGAAATTATCTTGAGTTTAACTTCAATTGTGATTTGTATACTTTTATGCGTCGTTTTGATGGTGTATGTATACTAAATTGTAATCTAAACATCTTTTGCTATCCCTTTGAAGATTGCACTAATTTTGCTGAAGCTGTCCGACGTGAGGCTAGGTGAAATTCGGTTGAAGTCTGCCGAAATTGAGCTCCACATATCCTGCATTTAGAATAGAATATAAGTTTCTTAGGCCCTATACTCATTTACTTTCCGCACATTCCTGGTTAGCTTTAGGAAAACATACTATATTGCCAAATCATACGTGCAAAATCCCCTTCAAACCATTCATTTGTCGTCAACTGCAAGAATCTTGAACAATTGTGTAAGTCCCCTCGTAAGAACACAGCAATTCACATCAACCAACTGAGGGTATTCTAAGTATTCGGAACCTTGGAGTTGAACGTGTGATCTATCTCGCAATCTTAGCACACGGAATACTTTGATCAAGAGAGAACGGAGTAGCCTTCGGACAACTTTGTTCTTCGGCTGATTGGTGAGGTCACAAAAATCACATCAACAAGACTCACCAGTTCTTGAAGAGGATACTTTTTAGAGGTTCTAAGGATCCGTGACATTATAGTTGAGACCATGGCGGGATAGGAGAAAGGAGTAGCCTGTGAGGAGAACAATAGAGATTCAAGAACTGAGAGAAAGTTTGATATCATGTTGGACATGATGTCACAACTGCTTGCTAAGATGAATCAACAAGTAACTCCAGAGAGCGAACCATGAAGGTGAACATAGTGATTCTAAGACAAACCCAAGAGAAAGAACTATTGGTCAACATGTAGCAAATACTAGAGGATCAACCTATGGACCTCTTATTCCTACCATTATTCAAAGGGAGGAATGACATGCTGAAGCCAAAATACCATTGGTGGATGAAGTGAGGAATAGTTACATGGAGTAATGCTTCCCTTTTAGTTGGGATTCGAGAGATTTTGTCTTTGGATCGGTATTTGAATCGAAGAAGAGAAGAGGTGGTGGAAGAGTTGAAAATCATGCTCCTATGCCTCCAAGAGACTACCAACAAGCTCTCGGGAAGGTTACCTTGGCTCACTTCGATGGGAGTGAAAAGTGTTCTGCAAGATTGTGGGTCCAAAAGTTGGACAACTACCTCTCACTTAGACCGATGTGTGAAGAAGATGCCATCAAGTTTGCTACATTGCACTTGGATGGGGCTGCCCATGAGTGGCGGTATCATTGTTTGGTCACTCTTGGTCATAACCTTAGTCATACATATGAGGAGTTCACCAAAAAATTGATTGAAAGGTTTAATACTAAGGATCCTGAAATCAAGTTTTGTGAGCTTGCACAGCTAAAACAACATGGATCACTTGACTCATATATTGCATATTTTTAGAGGCTTTTTGTGATGGTACCCAACATCACTGAAAGGAGACTTGTTTTGTTTTTAGAAGGTCTAATGGAGCCTTTGAAGGGGTGTGTTAAAGAATTCAATCCACTAACTCTTGATGAAGCTATCAAGAAAGCTAGAAGTATGGAGTTGGCTGCCCCAAGGCCTAAGTTTTAGTCAAAACCTTCTGCTCATAAGAAAGAAAAAAAATAGTCTTTCCCTTCATCCAAAAAGTTTCATTCTAAGTTGGATGATGAGCTTCGTGAAAAGCTTAGGAAGGATGGTTTATGTTACACATGCAGAGAACCATGGGCTAAAATTCATAGATGATATTGAAAGGGTCATTCACCACATGGAGGCCTATTCTAATTATGGATTAGAATCTAATATGTTTGAACAATAATCTGATTTTGTGGAAAACAAAAAGGAAAGAGCTCCAAAAGATTCTGATAAAGAGCAAGGAAGTGGGGGTGCATTTTCCCAACTTTCCAGTTTCCAAAAGAATGAGTTTTTCCACATGGAGTGCTTGAAGGGCAGTGCTTTGTTGCTCTAATTGACACTAGAGCAACTCATAATTTCATTGATGAAGGTTTGGTTGCAAAGAGAGGTCTCAAAATAGAATAATTCGAAGGGTTCAAAGTGATGGTGGATAATGTATTTACTATGTCTTGCAACCGAAAAATCTCCAACATGTCCATGCAATTAGGTAATTTTGAAGTTAAAAATGACTTCTATGTTGTTGGCATTGGAGATACTGATGTAGTGCTTGTCATATAGTGGCTGCGATCTCTTGGAGAGATACTTTAAATCTGCAAACCATGGAGTTGAAGTTTCAATCAGATGGGAAGAAGGTAGTGCTAAGAGGGATGTCTAATGGAGGCCCTTGCATTATGTCATTTAAAAGGATGGAGAGCTTGATTTGTCATGACCAAGTTGAGTGGGAAACAGAGTGTTTGATCATGCCATCCGATCTTGTGGAAGATAAGAAACACTACCATCCTAATATTCAATCATTGATCACAAAGAGGAGTAAGGTATTTGGTAGCATACCTCATGGGAGACCTCCTGAAAGAGGGATTGAGCATGTCAAGATCCTTGCATTGTATGCTCTCACCTTGCCCTCATTGGGATCTGGGTGATCAGAAAGTGAAGGGTTGCATTCTAGTTGGATTATCTTTCATTTATCTAACATTAACGAGTGAAGTTCTTGTGCTCAAGTTGGAAAAAAAATTAAGGGGGATATTATATAGAGAGGTACCACCAAGAGAGGAAGAAGAAATCAATACACCAAACAATAACTTAGATGAGTATGTAGCAACTTACTCAAGAATTGACCCTGAAATTAAGAGGAATATTCCATTTAGAGTGTATTGTGAGGCTAAAACAAGAAGTAACCCTAGAAGAGAAAGAGGTCAACCTAATAAAAATTTATGTCAAATGGTGGGTAAAATAACTCTCCCCAACTTTGATGGGTCAAGAAAGGTCACCACCCATTTATGGGTCCAAAACTTGGACACATATATATCTCTCATCCCCATGTTGGAAGAAGATGCCATCAAATTTTCCATCTTACATTTGGAAGGGGTTACACACGATTGATGGCACCATGGTTCGATTACTCAAGAGAATCAAAGCATAACCTATGATGAATTCATGCAAAAGCTTATGGACCAATTTGACCAAAAACACCTTGAAAGACACTTTAAAGAACTAACACAATTCAAACAAGGATTCGTAGAAGACTATATAACTGAATTTCAAAAGGTCTCAATCATGGTACCTAGGATTACGAAGAAAAGACTAACTTACCTATTTATTGAAGGATATTGAAGTCAATTCGTGGTTTAGTAAGTGATTTTGACTCCACATCTCTTCAAGATGCAATTCAAAAGGCCCTAAGGTTAGCAACCACATCAACAAAGGAAAAGAGCCAATCCAAGAACATACCTTCAAGATCACAAAACCAACCCTCTTACAAGATCAACAAAGGAAAAGAGGAAAGTGACGCAACAAGGGCTTCAATGGGAGTTGCTTCATGTGTGGACAAATAGGTCACTAGGCATTTGAGAGTCTAAATATCACACTGGAGCAAGATTGTGCAAAGAGGTGTGTGCATGTTGTGTAGGCTAGTGAAGAAGCCACATAAGGAAACAAAGCAGAAAGTGCAAACCAAGAGACTAGGAAAAGTTAGCGGATGTCAAATGTTAGAACAGTTAGTTGATCAGTGTTGGTGGCTTCTGTCAAACAACAGCAAATAATATTTTTTGATAGTTTTTCAGTTCTGGAATGTCTGATAAGTGTCAGATTCAAATTTATTAAACTTCTATTTGCAAACTGCACCCTTGATGATTAGATTTCCCCCTAATACACATTAATGATTGAATGGCCTGCATCAATCCTCAAATCCCACATGCATCATATTTTCTGGTTGGTGCTTATTAGTTATGGATGCTTGATCATTTGGAGGGGCGAGCAGGTTAGAGAGATGGCTAGTTAGAGTAGCAGGTTGGTGAATTCAGCGAAGCGTCTCTTGGTGAAAATTGGCATGTAATTGAGTTTTGGGTAGAGTTTAAGGTGAAGCATTCATAGTGTAGAGAGTCTCTAAAAATATTTTTCAAGGGTTGGATAGAATAGTGTTGCCGGTTTTCACATATTGGTCACCCATTTGTAATCCTTTCATTTTTTACATGTGAATATATTGTCTGTCTTGTTCAATCTCCATATTCTTACTTGTGGCTTCCATTTGTGTTCTTTGAGTGCCCATTCATTACTTATTGATTTGACCTGCATTCAGCTGTTGCACCAGAAACAACAACTTAGTTCTAAAGTTTCACTATTTTGAGGATGTTCAAATCTAGACATTAAGCCATTAGTCACACTCAGCCGCCTGTGTTGTCTTGATCTTCACACAGCCTGATTTCTGCCTGTTATATATCTAACTCAAGCAACTACCAATAATTTAATGTACTCATTATAGTTATGATTAAATAAATAATCAACAGGACAGAATTAGATTGCATCTTTGCAGTAAAGACAAAGCTATGATAGAATGAATATACTTCTCAAGGTCCAGAATTATGTAAAGGCAGCTTCCCCTTTATAAACAACATTGCCAATAGCAGATAAGATATAAAACATGTAAAATAGATCCAACAACTCTAGTGCTAAAATAATAATGCACATCCAAAATTCATGCAAATTGTGATGGTTAAAAAAATCAAATTGACTATTGAGATATTAAAAAAATTAGTAAGTATTTTTCTTGCCTTGGTTTTGGAGGTGTTGTTCCCCTTAATTTGTGGAAACAAAGGCACAAAATGATAACAGCCTATCAAAAATCCAGACAAATGAGCCAAAAATCTATTAGATGATGAGTTTTATAAATTACTCAGAAAGGGAATGTATATAAAGCAATAACATTTATGATTTTATTACACAAATAGGAGAAATACTTACCGCCAACATACTAAGGACATAACCAATTAGCGCCATCATTAGGCCTGCAGCATACCACAAAAGTCTAATTAAAAAATTGGATTAAATCGTAGAATAATGGGACTATATGTGTTCTAGGGCATTTTCTAAGTTGTAATAAATTAGATTATCTGCTGTCACTTTTTGGACTGTTTACTCAGTTGGTACTATAAATACTGTTTTACCTTAGTTGTTTACTTGTCTTGC
>VDFB02161857.1:0-30013 GCA_007258455.2 Sequoia sempervirens
TTACTATTTATAGTAAGCCACCTTCAGAAACAGGCTATAAATAGCAGGGTGACTAAAAGTGGCAGTGTCGACAAGTTGATAAAGTCATGAGGATGCTACGTTCAAAATTTCAAGTTGATCCAAGCTTCAGAGGCGCAAATTCAGAGGACTTACTATAAATAGCAGGGCACGTAAGCTGGCAAAAGATGATAAAAATTTGTCTAAGTCTGGAGTCTCGTCCAGCAGGCATAGGGAAATGCGCCCATCTCAGCTGGAGGCGTGGAAAATTTTTGAAAATGAGTTCATCCTTCACACAGGGCAAAATGCGCCCAAGGTGAGAAAAGTCAAAGAAAGTCAAAGGTTTTCATCCTGCTGCTAGGCCAAAATGCGCCCAACTTGAAAGAGAAAAGTTGAAAATTCTTCTAAGGCATGAGGAAATCCGCCACCCCCTCCTAAATGCGCCCATCCTGTAGTAGGGGTGAAATGCGCCCAAGATCATGCATGTGAAGACAAAAATTGGAAGGTGAAGGGTCACCCAAGGACGTTGGAGAAAGCTTCATCCACCACCTACATGGAAATGCGCCCAATTTGAAAGAAGAGTCAACAAGTCAACGTTTTCTATCCTTCACAGGCATGAAAATGCGCCCAAGGTAGGAGTGAGTCAACAAAGTCAAAGATTTCATCCTCCTCACCCTCTAAAATGCGCCCAAACTTGTGCATGTCAAGACGAAAATCGGAATACGAAAGGTCATCCTCCTCCTACATGGAAATGCGCCCATGTTTGGATGTGAAAAGTAAATGCAAGTGGTAAATAAGGTGAAAGTTTTCCCAAGGCGTGGTGAAAGATGGTAAGTGTTAGGCGTTCAAGGTGATCAAGGTATGTGTGGCGTGGTTTTTTTTTAAATTTCCTCTCAAAGTGTGATATGCGCCAAGAGTAAGGGAGTTATAAGGTGTTAGAAATATTTTCTAAGGCGTTGAAATGTTTGAGGGTGGTGAAAATAGAATGAAGTGTGCTAGGCGCCTCAGGGGGGAAAATAAAATATTTTCTAAGTGTTGAAAATTTGCCTAGGCGTTGGGCTTTTGAATAAATATTTCCTAAGTGTGAAGTGAAGATAAAATGTACAAGGCGTGCCGGGAATGAATAAAATTCTTCTGAATGAAGTTGATAAGAAATTTCTCTCCACTGGCAAACGATAAAAACTTTCTAAGGGAAATTTTTCAAAATGCAAGAGATGATTTTAAAAATATTTTCTGAGGCAAATTGTTTCCCTTGGAAAATACGCCTTGAGATCAGAATGGTGAAATTTCTCCGTGAGACAAGAGCAACTTTTCTCAGTGATGGAGTCAGAAATGCAAGATGATTCAATTTTTTCGAGAAGTCAGAGCAACACAGAGTGATCACAGGTGAAGAACGAATTTAAATGATGAAAATAATATTTTTCTAAGGTTCAAAATTGAAAAATTAAATGAACCCGTTCGTTGGGTACCCATGAATTCGAGGTGTTCTGAAGAAAATTTGCTTCTGGGTACTGAACATTTGTGATGATGAATGGATTTCCAAGTCTTTTGAGCTTCGCCAACACTCTTTCAATGAAGAATTTAATCAATGCTCAAATTGTGAATTTTCCTAAGGGAGAATTTTAAATTTTCTAAGGCAAAAACGAATAAAATGAGCTTTCAAGATGAATTTTCTTCGAATGATGAGTTCAAGAGAAATTGCCTAGATAATTTTAATTAAATTCTTCAAGGATGGATTTTTCAGAGCAGAAGAGAGTTAAAATTCAAATCCCAGTAACAGAGCTCCGGCTGGTGAGTAAAAAAATGATGAATTTAAATTAAATTTTTCGAAAAGGAATTCAAAACGCCAGTCAAAGTCAAGTTTCTAGAAGAATAATATTCCCGACGACTGGAGACAAGTGTCAAAAACACCAGAGAGGGAAAATTCGAATTCTTGAAGTGGAGTAGTGGAGTTTAATTGCACTGGCTAAAATTAACTTCTTCTAGAATTCGAATTTTAGCTATAAAATGGAGAGGTTTTTCACTTGTTTTCACAGCTGGAGAAGTCGAACTTGCTCTGAGAGTGAAGCATTGCAGTGAGTTGCTGAGGCCTGAAGGAATTCAAATTTTGCTGAGGAATTGCGTTTGCTGAAGAGGCGCACTTGAGAGTTAATCAAATTTGAAGTAAAAGGGAGGTACGCCTTGAGTTGCTGAGAGGTATTTGCTGAAGTAAAAGGTACGCCCTTGCTGATTAGAGAAATTGCTGAAAGCTTGAAAGAGGTACGACTTTGCTAGTGACTGAAAATTGATTGAGTAAGTTGAAGTTGCAAGTTAAAGAAAGACGCCTTGAAGTGAAGTAGCTGAGAACTTAGAAGTACGAACTTGCTAGTTTGCTGATTGCTGATACGAAGTCATAGAAGTTCGAATTGCTGATTGTTGATAGTGAAGTAAAGTCATCAAGGTTCACTTAGAAATCTGTTCTAAGTGTTGGAGTTCGAGTTTATTCAAGAGAAGAAGCTGAGATGGCTGAAGCGAGGACAACCGGAAAGGACAATGGTGCCTCAAGACAAGTTGTGATCAAGAAGCTCAGCAAAACGTTCATGCCAGAGTCGAAGTTTATTTCAAAGCTGGGCAAGTTGACGGACACTAATTTGGGCTCTGTCAACCTGGAGACCTTCAAGAACAGGCTGTTTGGAATTGGAAGTCATCGGGCTTCGGTCACCATACAACATCGTCATGATGGATTGTATCGCATTTTGCTGGTTTCCGCCCGGCTAACCGGTGTTGGAGCTGATAATGGAGTGCGCCCGGTACAGAAGGAACGCCGTTAGATCCGCGACACCCGGATGTAAGTGCTTGCCAATCTTACTCCGTGACCATTGGTGAAGCTTCCGGGATCGGTGCAGGAACATGATTTACAAGTCGAGGAAGAGCGAGTGGCCCGGATATATGCTTCTGCTTTTGAGCGATGCATGGATACAATTAATACCCACTGGATGAGCACTCCCAAGCCTTCTCGAACGAAGTTGCCGAAACAGATCATAGCGGATGACTTGAAGCAAGAGTACTGTGATCTCATCATGATGCTGAGCAGGGTTGGAGGTTGCCCACAATCATTTATTTTTGAACCCTGGATGTTTTACTACATCAACCTGGTGCTAGAGGGCAAGGATTATGTCAATTGGGCTGAGATGATCAGCGATAATATACATTAGCAGCTCCTGAGCTTGAGGAGGACTAAAACGTTTTACATGAGCTCCTACCTTATTTATATGTTGGCACGAATGACGAGGTACAGAGGGATCTCTTACAAGGAACCTGTTGGATGCGGCTCTCATCGGTTCAAAATCCATGAAGTGTACGGTTGCACTGTCAGTACAACCCACTAAGCGTGTCAACGGTCATTCACCATGTACATCTGGTTTGCCGGGGAAGGTTACATCCGCAGAGAATCTCTAGAGATGCCCAGGAGCTGATTGAGAGGTATGGGTGCTGGTTTATTCAGTTTCCGAGATTTTCATACATTAGGCTGCAAGGTTTTTCCTCATATCCATATAGGCTGCCTAAGTACTCGACAGATAGAATAATAATGCTAGAGATATCTAGACAGTTGCTAGCCTTTGACAAATCAAGAAGAAGAAGAAAGGAGGGATAGAGTTTCCAATTGTGATGGGCAGCCGGATGAGAATAATCGCCGATCACGGTGACTAGAAGCTGAGAATGAGCTTCAATTTTATCATTTCTCATATCATACAAGCCGACAGCATTATGACCCGCACCATAACATCAATTGGGTTCTGTCGGAGGAGTTCAAACATAAGGCCACCATAGAAGATTATTGGGCCGATGCAGTTGATGAAATTGAAGTAAGGAAGAGAATGTTCTCTCGGTTGCCGATTACTCTGATTAGGGAGTGTGAGGTAGTTCCAGTTCCGGACCAGGTTAATGAGGATATGGATGTTGTGCATCCAGATTATGCAGCTGTTCGAGATACTCCACTTCCACCTGTGGATTGGTCAGAGCCCGAGGTTGCTGATTTAGATACTCTATCCATCCCGGTTATGACATTCACCAGGGCATGGGTTGACAGGAAAGTAAACAGATTGAAGAGTAGGTCAATTGCTTTGACTTACAACATGATGGGAGATCACAGGACGCCCACCACAGGAAGAAAGAAATAGATCACAAGAGGGCCAGAGTCCAGAAAGAAAGAATTAGTTCAGCCAGAGCCTCCACGAGTCACAGTGGCAGCACCTTTGGAGACACGTTCTCCAAGCATACAGGAGGTGTCTTTATTTCGCGTCGGAGAATCGCGTTGAATCGGGTACGGTAGTACGGGGATGATATCCGGCCTCCACGGAGAGAGTCAATTGGCGAGTGCCGTACTGTCGGGATTGATCAACGTGGGGATTCTAATGCCGACCCTCCCAGTTTCGAAAAAGCCAAAATTAGAAGGCCATGAATGATGATAATGATGATGATATAGTGTCGGTGATACTCGACCACTTGAGGGCGATGAGCCTACATGAATGAAAGAAGTTGAAACGAGGTTAGAGAAGTCGAGAGCCACAGGAACAGCGGCCGCCGATATCTTGTATAGAGGTGCAGGTCGAAGCAAAGATAGAATGAGGAGAAGCCCTAGTGAGAAGATTGATCCAACAGTTGAGATGGAAGAATTTCTGAACCGGATCAGTACCCCTCCACCGAAGAAGAAAGTAAGAAAATTTTCAAAGATCTCCATAGATGAAGATGGTTCTCGTACCCTTCCGTTGCTGTCCACGAGTCAGTGTGACGGGAATGAAAGCGGTTCCCGAGGGTATGTGGTCACCACTACGGATTTGGAGACGCCCTGATGCTCAGTTGTTGAGGTGTGATAACTCCTTCCCTTGCCCTCAGGATAGATTATTCAAGAAAGAAGGGGGAGGTATAAGAGTTGAAGCGAGAACTCCTGAAATATAGTGGATATGTTTTCGCTGGGTTGTCTGGATTCTCGAGGCCGGGATGTACCCGATTGATGGGAGCCTCGGTGATGATATTCCTAGAGAGTCGATCAGCGGCTTAGTAGAATTGGGAAAGATGGCACAGGAGGCAGATAAATGGGTCACGTGAGTTCGTGCTGAGATAGAGAAATTTATGGAGGACCTTGCCTTTGCCTTTCAGCAGGCCTCTACTATTTTGACACGGATGGATGCGGTGGATCATGCTTGGGGCGATGCCTCCATCTATCAGAGTAAGGTGATCCAGCGTCTTGAGGTGTTGAGGCATGTGCCACTGCAGTTGCTGATTGATGGAGGTGTCATTCAGGCGAATGACCGATACGATTTCTCTCGGTGGTATTCTTCGGCTATCATGTATGGGTTTTGATGACAAAAGCGATTCACCTAAGGTTCATGCTGTGGCTATGGCCAATATCATAGATGGAGTTCAGAACACCTTTGAGGCCATATTTGCTAGGCGGCTGAATCCAGATGAGATAAGTTTTGATAATTTGAGGGGTTTGCTGGTGCCTTTCTTCGCAGACGTTAAGACCTTTGTACAGGATGACTTTGAGAATACTGCTACATTCTCCACTTTGATCCAGAACACGCAGGACTCCTTAGCTGCTTGGAGAAAATCTTGTACGAGGCACGAACATTCAGTCACGGTGTTAGAGTTTCAGTTAGATTGTGTTCCACCGATTTCAGCTCAGGAGGTTGAGGCCGTACTTAGCAAATTTATTGAGTTGGGTCAGGGAGAAGGCAAGTGGGAACACACTACTGGACGAGGATCTTCTAGAAGACTGAATATGGAGCATTTATTACCTTTTTCTATTTTTGGGAGTGAGTGGGAATCTTTGATTCATTTAATGTACCACTCCCTATTCTGGCAGTTTTTAGGGTTAGGGCTGAGGTGGCACGATTCTGGCCACTCTATTGATTGTAACCCTAGCCGTCCTTTGGGACTTGGCTAGCTATAAAAGGGGGAGTCCCCCTCATTTGTAATCCATTAGAATTAGATTAGACATTGGAATAGTAGACATTGAGCATTAGCATTAGAGCTAGATAGTGTAGCATTATAGAGCATTTTTCCACAATTTGGAGAAGAAAGAAAGTTTTCCCTTTGAAAACTTTTGAGGAGATTGTTGTGTAACACATTTTATGATAATAGATCTTTTCATTGATGATGGAATTCGTCTTGTCATGAAATGCTAGCAAGGTTTCTTCTTCCTTTCGTATCCAAGTAGCTTAAATTCATGCAAGTAGCTTACTTTGGTGTGTGGTGTTTTGTTGAGATAGCTTCGCTTTATTCCATACCACTAGCGGCTTGTTGATGATAAGTTCGCCTTGTGTGGTCAACTGGACATTACATTTAGTTTAACTTCGGTTGTGATTTATATGCTTATATGCGTCGTTGTGATGGTGTATGCATGTTAAGTCATAATTTGAACATCTTTTGCTATTTCCCTTGAAGATTGCACCGATTTTGCTGAGGCTGTCCGACGGAGGCTAGGTGAAATCCGGTTGAAGTCTATTGAAACGAAGCCCCACATATCCTGCATTTAGAATAGAATATAAATTTCTTAGGCTCTATACCCCTTTACTTTCAGCATATTTCTGATTAGTTTTAGGAAAAGAACCACATTGCCAAATCATACACGTGAGAATTCCCCTTCAAAATCCTACATTAGCTGCTAACTGTGAAAATCCGAACAATTATGTAAGTCCCCTCGTACGAACACAGCAATACACATCAACCAAACTGGGTCTATTCGCACTTAAGGAACCTTGGAGTTGAACGTGCGAACTTTCTCGCAATCTTAGCGCACGGAATACTTTGATCAAGAGAGAATGGAGTAGCCCTAAACTATTTCGTTCTGCTGTTTGGTGCGGTCATAAAAAACACATCGACAGGACATTACATAATCTCTTATTCTTTCACCACCAGAAGATTCATGCAAAACATTAGATTTGTTTTCTCAAAATTTCAATCTGCAAAACGAAAAACAAAAACAGAAACAATAGAGTTAGGGAAATTGGGCAAAGTAGAAGAATAGTGGAAAAGAGAGGAGAACAAGAAGTGAGCCAAACAGGAAAGCGTTTTACCAGGCTTCTAATCATTTCCATTGTATTTAATTTTCAAATTTGTGTGAATAAATGGATCTGTCTCTGTTTGTTTTGTAAGAAAGATTAAATTCCCATTGGAATATATCAATTGTAATTATGCATTGAATGTTTAAAATCACTTATTTTCTGTACGAAAAATTGAGTATTATGGCTGCAATAATTTGTTTATTTTTAATTCTGCAAACTATAATACTGAATTTACTTTCATGAATACATACGTTATACTTCTGTAATTGTTTGAAACGAATGTAATAATATTATTATATATATTATGCTGAACAGTATAATATATATATATATATAATACTATTATATTTTAGTATTGAATATAATAATATTAAATATATATAAACATCAAGCTGCACAGCATAGGCGTAATCCAGCTAGAAGACTTGATCTCTGTTTTATTTGTGAATGGAAGTATATTCGGAAAAAAATATTGTTAAAGGCTTTTAGCAGCCACGCCTGCCTAAAGAGAAGCTGCACTGTGGAGGTAGCAGCCCCTCCAAAGGCCGCAGCCTGTGGAGAGGGCGCTACCATCCACAAGCAGCGATTCCCCAAGGAGGTCGTCACCTCCTTTTCTCTTTGCCATTCGATTAAAGTTATATGCATTAGCAGTTGCCAACGTTGGATGTATGTGATTTACTAAATGGAGATACTTGTGTTGAATATATATATATATATACTACTGATTATTTATCAGTATAAGTTGTTGTATATGATTCCCATTCTGACCAGTAAATTTACTTCTGTTGAAAACGAAAATTGTGAATATGAATACATATACATACATATACATATACATATATATATATATATATGCAAGATTTATTCTACCTAGATTGCTGAGATGAATGGAGATATATCTATTATGGATAGGTGCACATGCTGAATACATAAACATAAATCTATTTTTCTGTTATTTTTAATGGAACCATTCAATTTGGAAATTGTTTTCACACAATAAATTATTAGAATTTAGTATGCAAATGGAAAGACATATAAATACATATATTTGTTATTTTTAATTGCAATATAAGTAAATCGATTGGATTGAGTTGTAGAGATAAATATAAACAACTTGTTTTTCTTTGGATTATTTCATTTTTGTTGGAATTGTAAATATAACCGGACATGCAATCCAAAATAATGAACTTGGAGTTAAAATGTGTTTTCCGAAAGAACTCAATGCTTAGAGGATGCTTGAAACTTAAACATATTTATGAGATACTATGTTATATTTATTCTTTCTATGCGATTACTTCCAGGACAGGATGCCAAATGTGGGCTCCCAGAGACGGTAATTTATTTTTTCTAAATTACCATTATGTTTATTTATGCTTGGCCAAGCTACTGTACCAGTGAAATAGATGGTTTGAAAAGCTTAGATTTTTATAATATATATGTCTCTACCACATCATGTATGCGAGTATTATGTTATTCTAGTTTAGGAATTGCATATAGGCATCAAGCACACATCGAGAGATTCCCTACTGCTTATACCGTTCCAAGTTGCTAGGCTCCTCGTGTAGGGTCAGTGTTTTCTTCGTGTTAGGAAGAAACCCAGGGAAGTTCAGTACTTTGTGGTTGGGCAGAAAAAATGCCTTAACCTCACTCTTGGCCTCGACTTGCGGAAAACCTTCAAAGTCATGGCAGTTGAAGATAGAGATTATTATATTAAATGGATATACTCCTTGTATTATTCTTGTATGGCTGCTTAGCCAATCTGTAAAATGTGTAAATAACTTCATGGATGTAATTGTTGTATTGAAGTAAAACTTATTCTTGTAACATTGGAACAGATGTAATGTAACACCCTACTGGTGTATGAGATTTGTACTTCACTATTGTAACTTGCTATAGAGCATTTATAGATATTTTATTAAATATATGATTCACTTTCTTTACTTGGAATAGCATTGCTTTTTGGGATACTATTTTTAGTATGTGATTTTTCCACGCTTTACATCTGTGCATGAATCAGTTTGAAATCAGTATTTCTGTGCACATAAGCTGCAGTCATTTCATATTCATAATATTAATGTTGAAAGCACTACCATTGTATTAGATGACTCTCTATAATGCCATGAACGAGTTGTTTATTTAGTGATATTATTAAATTCATTGCAATTCTGAAACTCATTGGACACTCGGACCTTTTAACAAGCAAACTGTTTGACAAAATGTGCCACATTGTCAATTGAGCTAATCAAGCAAAAATTGCAAAGTCAGAAGCCAAACTAGGGTGGGACACTACATTGCACCAAGTCTTGTGCCTAGGGTTTGATCATACCCACATTGAAAGGATTCATTCACCAGTTTCAATCTCAAAAAATGTCATTTCCCTTTCCTAAGTGGTCGGCAAAAGACTCAATTTATGGGCCCAACTAGCACTTTACTTGGGTGCTCAAAATAAAGTTCCTTTTTATTAAGCAATTAATATAGTGAGTTACTTTTTATTTTTTATTTTTGGAGGGAAAGTAATTTAAATGAAGGGCCCAAATGTTATGCCTATGAAGGCAAGTCTTACACCCTCACTTTGTATCTAAATTATTATTTTCATGAATTCAATTTTCAATTGGATATTTCAAATTGGGGACAAAAACCCTCAATTCTTCTTAATCTGTTGGGTGTAAATTTTTATCGATGAATTGGGAAAAAATTATGTTCATCTATTGCATCAATCTAAATCAGCATTTGGGGCCATTTTGTGGTCAATGTGCAGTGCCACTCAGCTGTAAACTTTCCCTTACCAGCTGCTGTATGGTCAGTTACATTTTGCACATTTTCATACTTGTTCTCAAATAATTGGCATCACTCCTATTGCATCTTATATACTGTGAGCTGTTTATGAATGGTGTGATCTCAATGATAGCATATTGTGAGATGTTTGACTGGTGCAATCTGAATTATATTTTAATAAATTAAATTGCAATTGATGCATATTGCCAGCTGGGTCAGTGTTGTACCCAAAACCAAAAATTTTGCTTCACTAAGGCATTTTGCTTAATTGAGTCTTAATCTTGTTTAAGTGATGTCAGAAGGTCATTTTTGGGCTTTTTAAATATGGAGTTGGTGTTAGTTTCATGTCAATCTGTTACTCAGGAAATTCAAGAAAAGTGAAAATCTGAAGGAAAATCATCAAAATATTCTCTCTGAAGAGGGGAGCACATTTTCAAAAGGGCGCCCTATCTTTTAGGAGCTCAAATCCTATTTTTAGGGTTTGTCACCTCCAGCAGGCATTTGGCCGGCATCACGTCAGCTTCGCAATGGACTATCAAGCCTGTCAAACGGACTTGTTTCGTGCAAGTTACGGAAGATATAGCGCAAAACGAGACGGAAGTCAAAATTGGCTAACACTGAGAAAAAGAGCAGCTTTTGAAAAAGGCGCCCATCTTTTTGAGGTCTCAAATGAAGGTTTTTGACTAAATGCCACCTAAGATGTTTATCTCACATTTGTTCAAGCTTCGCGACGCATCCGTCAGTGGGTGAATCTGAGTTGCAGAAGTGCCTGAGCCAGAGGTCAAACATGGGGTCAAATCTTGGTCAAAATATCAAAGGAAAGAGCAAAAGAGCACATTTTTGAAAAGGCGCCTAAGCTTTTCAAGCCTTTAATGTCTTCTTTTTGATGTTCTCAGATATTCAGCTTCTCTGTGTTACGTTCAGCTTTCCGTTGCCTGTCTCCGTCAGATCAAAAGATGACATGTCAGCCTGCAGTCGGAGTTTTAGTGTTATTTTGGTCAATTCCAGAAATGGCTCAAGTCTGGAGGAAAAAGAGCAACTTTTCAAAAAGGCGCCCTTGATTTTCACCCCTCAGATGATGTTTTCTGGAGAAATGTGCCTTTGCAGCTGTCATGTCAAATGAGGTCAGCTCC
This sequence comes from Sequoia sempervirens, assembly GCA_007258455.2. Classification (NCBI taxonomy): domain Eukaryota; kingdom Viridiplantae; phylum Streptophyta; class Pinopsida; order Cupressales; family Cupressaceae; genus Sequoia; species Sequoia sempervirens. The sequence continues at coordinate 10,955 of VDFB02161857.1, forward strand.
GCAGTGAACCTGTGATCCAGTCCTGAAAATTGGTTAATCAGAAGTTATGAAGGATTTGTTTTTCCCTTCGTACGAGATGGAGATGAGAAAATTTGACTAAGTCTGAGAAAAAGAGCAGTTTTTGAAAAGGACGCTTGGGTTTTTGACCCTTCAGATCTTAGTTTTATGATGTTCAGTCTCAAGGTACCTTTTGATCAGTTTTTCTCCTGCTCTGCGATGCATCTGTCAGCCAGCCAATCGGTGGAGTCAGTCAGCCAGAGAGGATGAACAGAGGTCCCGAAAGAGGTTTAAATCCAAATTTTCATCAAAATTGGCTAAGTTTGGAAAACGCCTAGAGAGGTCAAAGTTGATTTTTCGAAAGAAGTTGATTGGTGCGCCCTAACTTGAGTTCTGACTTCAGTTAGACTGAACGATTTCTGGGTTGTCATCTCCAGTTCATATCTTGGCATGTTGAGTGTTCTTTCAGTTCACATGTCGAGTTAACTAGTTTGCATGTCCAGTTAACTGACTTTGCATGTCGAGTTAACTTGTTTGCATGTTCACTTAATTGAAGTGCATGTTTGAAAATCAACTTAAGTTTGCATGTATGGCGCATTAGTTGAAGTTGTGAAGATTTTGTGAAGTTGGCGCTTCACTTTTTGTCAACTTCAGTTTCTAAAAGGGACGCTTTAGTTCTTAAAGCATGAATTTTAAAACATGTGAAGTATGGCGAATTCAATATGAATTGTCAACTGAAGTGAAATTCGCATGATGCTTTAAATAGATTTTGCAACTAAAGCTTAATAAGGCGACTTTAGCATGGTGCTTTATTTAGTTCATTTTAGTTTCAGTTAACTAAATTGAGGTCCAATCACAAGCCAAGCGCAATTTTCAAGGTTGAATGCACTTCTTACGATTTTTGGTGATTAAACTCTATTTATTCAAGTTTAGGCATCCATTATTTCTTCATCACAAGCTTAGAAATATACATTCTTCTTGAGCGAGCAGCAATTTAAAAGTGCTACAGGTGTCAGAATTCAGCGTTCTTCATAGCAACGGATTCAGATTGTTTAGAGGAAGAAGATTCCAGACTTTGTTTTCAGTTTGCATGCAGGTTTCATCGAGTTCAAAAACAGAGATAGGCGAATTCTACAGAAGCAGAGCAAATAAAACCTTCTTTCTTCTGTCTTATTTCTTCTATTTCTCATCTTAGGTACTTTCTTCGCATGTCAAAGAAATTCAGCATATTTTCAAAATTTGATCATCTGGGTTCGCATACTTCAGTATTTGCAGCACAACCCATGTCTTAGATTTTTCTGAGAAAATTGCCCCGTAGTCTTCATTCTGAAGCTCTGTTCTTTTTTCCGAGAATTTCTTTGCATGTGGGCCTAAAACACATTTTTTCGAGAATCAAACTTTCTGGGTTGTCTTAGAATTTGATTCTGCACAAAACCCACGTTTTAGAAAAATTTCGAAAACTTTTCCCGCCATAGGCTATTTTTAGCCTTGTCTAGAGATTTTCAGCTTTTCCAGAAAGTTGTTCAAGTATATCGGACTTTACAGTCAAAAGTCTTCATTTTCAAAATGCAGTTCAATCTCATTGATTATAAGACCAAATCGGCTCTTATGCATAATTTTGTCAGAACTTTAGATACAGACTTAAATCATGTTTATCCAGTGGTTAATCTGAGCAGTCTGGAGGGTGTTAGCAGCAATTTATTGAGAAATATTGAGCGTTCCGGATTGCTGGCAGCGGCATCTATTCCTGTTACCACTTTCGATCTTGAGTTCGTTCTTGCTTGTATCAAGCGTTATGACTCATCTTCACGACAAATCAGATCAGCTGATGGGAGGGTTGTTTGCAGTCTCAAACCGAAGGATATAGAGAAATGTTTCGCTATTCCTCCTCATTCAGATAATTTCACTGTGGTTATTGAGGCCTGTGAGAAGATATGGGATGGAGATCGAGAACGTTCGCAGAGAAAAGTGGCTCAGAGATGGCTGAAAGTTTAAAAGACTAATATGCCTAAAAAGATTGGTCGTGGTGAATTCAAGGATGAGGTTGCTGTTTTGATAACTTTGCTCAATCGTGTTACAGGTCAAGAGGATGCTAGCACTTTCCGATCATGGATGTTTTATCTAATTTCCAGAATTCTTGATGGCACAGAACATTTTGACTGGGCTATGTTGATTAGTGATTGCTTACAACAACAGATTTTTGATTTTCTCAAGTTTCATGAGTTTCATATGATATCTTACTTGGTCTACTTAGTTGCATTCCAAGGCAGTTACAAGCATCTAAAAACTAATGGCACTCTTGGTGTTCAACGTGTTCATGAGTACTATTCTCAGTTGGAGTTTTCTAAGTCTGAACAAGATTTCCAAGCAGTGAATGATCACTTTTCTATGAGGACAGTCAGAGATCTTGATAATGAAATGCACATTCGTATTTCTGCCGAGGCAAAATCAGCGATGGAGACTTGGGCGGATTGGTTTATCCAATTCCCTACTTTCACATACATCCGGGTTTATGGATATGTTGGAGAGCCTCTGATGTTGCCAAGGTACCCTTCAAACAAGATCATCTTCATGGAGTTTCTCAGACAGATGCAGCATGTTCATTTCTTTCTTCGTAGTCGTCATAAGACTGCAGCTAATTTTCCATTTGGATTGGGAATTTTCACATGCAGCACGGCAACGGATGCTAAGCATATGTCAACCGAGATAGAAAGATTCAAGCTTAAATCTCATACTGACAGGCGTTCCTATGATCCTTTGGGTCATTATGCAGACAGGTTAGAGCGAGGGATTGCACATAAGCCAGCACTTGAATATTTCTAGGCTAATTGTGAGGATGAATTCGAGGTTCGTCGTCGTCACTATTGTAGACTCACTATCGCTTAGCTCTCTGATTACTTATCAGAGGATGTTGATGGTTTATCAGATGATGATGGAGAAGTTCTTCTCAATTCATATGCCAAAGATCAAATTGCTCGTCAGCCACTTCGCTCACCAGATTGGTACGCTAAAGAGAATACTTCTATTGAGGAGGTGTCTAAATCGGTTATCAAGACCAACAAGCAATTCTTGGAGAGTAAACGGAGGCGAAAGTCAGTTCCTGTGACAGAGCCGCCAGAGAATTTTTCTTCATTGCCTTCTACTTCGAGGTCAAGGCCTCGGGTCAAGGCTATTGTGATTCCTCCTGAAGGAGTTAGACTCAGTGGAAACACGGGAAAGAGGACTATTGGTAAAAGGAAGCAGAAGCAAGTTGAGAATGTACCTGAGATTCCAGTAGAGACAGTCATTCAGGCTGAGCCTCACGTTTCACCTCCTAGTTTACCACATGTGCAACCTATTGACATAGATTCAGAGCCTGAGATACCAATTCGAGTAGGATCGGAGACAACTGAACCACCACAGGTTGATACATCAGGGACAGTCTCTCCTCAAATTGATAATATTGTTCAGTGTTGTTGGCTCGAGAGGTCTTTGGGGAGACAGAGGCGAGAACCTTCATATAACCTTGATTTATCTGAGTTCGGTGAACCTTATCAGAGAAGGTCGAACAAGAAGATTAAGAAGCAGGTGGATATTGAGAAGACTCCAGAATCAGAGATTGTTATAGAAGTTGCTATTCCTCCAGACGGAAAGAGCTTAGATGAAGTCGAAGTTGGTGACTTTAATTTCACTAAGGCAAATCTTGGCAGAACCACTCGAGAAACAGACGTGAGCCTTCTTAAGATTGTCACCAATAATCTTGAAGAACGCATTACGAAGGATGGAGAGGATAAGGCATTGCTTAAGGCTGAAAATAGTCAACTTCGTCAGTATATCTCTGATCTTGTTCACGGAAATTCAAGTAGAGCGCCTGTTCTTCCTCAGAATACACCTGCAGAACAATGAAAGCTGGATCAGTTAGTCAGTCATGGCAGACTTTTGGATAACTGGATTGAAAGCTTAGTCGTTAAAGGTCAACGTCTTCTTGAGGATTTGTATCAATTGAGGAGTGACGCACATAAACTTCGTCAAGGTATTCAGTTGCTCGAGGTTTCAGTTGCAGAGAGTTTCGCCAAGGATCGAGTTCTTGTGTCCCAGTTGTCTATTGCATATGATGCCTTGGAGGTTGATGAAGATCAAGAGAAAGTTTTTACTTGGAGGGAGCAGCACCTTTTCAAAATGGAGATATGTGAAAAGGTTTCTACCAAGTTATTTTCAATGAAAGATGATGTTGTTGGAGCACTTGCACTTGTTAGTGGTTTTGTTGTTCAGATTCCGTGTCGTTATCTTCTTGAAGATGGCACGTATATTGCACTTAATGAAGTACAAGCTGAGTTCGAAAAGCTGATTCGTGATAGCCTTGAAGGAGATCCTGTGGCGGCTAAGTTGGAGAATATTTCAGTTATTTCAGCTAGTTTCAGAAAGGCGACTGAAGATGTCAAGAAGGCATGCATACAATCAAGGAAAGTGACAGAGAACTGAAGAAACAGATTGTTGTTTTGGAGAGCATCAAAGTGCCAAAAGACAGAGAGATTGATGAGTTCTTAGTCGAAGTGTTAGACCGAGATGACATGGAGTGATCTGCCATTTGGAACCTACAGTTAATTTCGAGGGTTGAGTCATGAGCAGTAGTTAACTTGACTTTCAATCTTGAGTTCACTTGCTGACTTCACACATGCTTATCTCTTCCTTGGGATTATCTTCACGGGAGTTAGGGTTAGGGTTTCCAGTTAACTGAGGGTAGTGTCCAGTTAACTTTGCTTTAAATAAGGACATGCATGCTTGCACATTGTCCATTTAGGTTAGATGTTTCGGTTAACTGATGGTAGTTTTCCAGTTAACTGTATAGTTTACTTTATTAGGGTTTAGCAATAAATCTTGCATGCATTGCAAGACTGAGTTGACTCAAGGTGATTTTAGGGTTCCCTACACCTTTCGATGTCTATAAATAGGAGTTTTGCTCATTTGTACATAACTTTTGCACGAGAAAAATATATGCTGTGCCTACCTTGCCTTCAATATTGCTCGTTCTGTATCTGTTCATGCGTTTTTACTACTATGATGAATTGTTATGCCACATAGGGTTTCATGCAATTATAATCGTGAATTCTTTCCTTAGTTAGATCAAATCTGTTTTGTGTTCAATAAACTTGTCCAGATTGAGCTGATAGATGTGCCACCTTGCCTTCAAGTTGAGAATCTGTTCTTGTTTATCGTATGATGTTTTGTGAATAATAAACTTGTTTAGATTGAGCTAATAGATGTGCCACCTTGCCTTCAAGTTGAGAATCTATACTTGTTTATCGTCAGATAGTCATCCTTGCTCCATTTCCTCATGATCTGTTTTCTTGAGGAAACTGGATAGATTTTAAAGTAATTAGCCTAGTTGTAGTTAGTAATCTGCGAAACCAGAAAATACTCAGCTGCAACGTATACAGTTTTCGAGAAAGCCTTGTACCTCTATAGCTGAAACAAAAAGACAGGATATAGTTTAGTTTACTTTCCTTTTCAAAGCATTTTTGTCAAGCACAATGAGGGAGCTTCCCCTCCTAATTTGAAGAGCACTCATTGCGTAGTGTGCATAGCTGTCCGTACCAACTCTTACTCCAGAGGTGCTAGTTGTTACGCCAACAGTCAGCATAATTACTGATTACTTTCATAATATAATATACATTTCATAATTGTTATGCACCGTCTTTCGATGATTATACTCTAAGCATTTTGCTGCTGGTGGATCATACAAAGGGCGATTTGAAATAAACTGTATTATAATACATATTGCAGCTGTTCATGAATGTGGCGACTGGTATACTAAATTAGATTACATTTATATAAATGTTGCGGCTGCTTGCTGTTATGGCAACTGGAATAGTAATCTAAATCTGAGTTAACATTTCTATTTATGCTGTCCGCTGTTATAGACTGAAATAAGTTTTAATTTCTGCATGCTTATTCATAAACATTGACCTCTATAAACTGCCACTCCATAAATCTCTATTGTAGCCTGCATTCATACAACATCTAGGGATCAAGTTGGGAGTAGATTATTTCATCATTAGTTATGTATTAGAACATTGTTGCGTAGGGTTTCATATAGTTCAAAATTTACCTAGGCATTGCTGTTTGTATGACATGTTTAGTAAATAGAAAAGTATGATCTTATATACTGCTGTAGGTTTACCATTAATTCTGCATTAGCTAGGGCTTGGTCTAATCACTTCCAGCTTTATTTTCTGTTTTCTATATGCAATAAAGCTAACCTTCGGTCTAAAAATTTACTTATTATTGTTTGGCATTAGCCTAGAGTCTGTATTTCATAGATTAGTACTCATTGCAATTTTTTCGATAAATGAAAAAAATACATATATTAGGGAAATACCTAGGAAGGGACATTACAAAAAAACCCTAGGGCAATAGTTCCCCAGCTGACTAGGTGGATCAATGATGGTTGGAATTCAATATTCATTGGAGGATTCCCCAATTTTAGAACAAAGAGTTGCATCAGGATCTTAGAAGGTGTTCACATGTCAATTTTTGTTTTTGGTGGTTCTACTTATGAACTGATTATTGAGAGCATATTTGTAGATCACTTTATTAGTTGTTATTTTACTATTTGTTTAGAAGTATTTTTTGTTCTAAATCATCTTTCTTTCCTACCTTTTCAGGAGATTTTAAGTGTATGTTCTTTCAAAAAATTATTTCAAAAATAAAATTAAAATATGATTATTCTAAAGCCATGAAAATTGGGTATTTTGTAACCTGATAAATAAGTGCTTTGAGCACAAGACATTGTTAATGATTGTTGATCCTATGCTTATGTTGCTGAAATATTGTTCTATGTGTTATTTATGTCTGCTTTATTGTGTTTTAATTTTATGAATTGAATTGAAAGTAGATTATAGCATCAGGCTTTGTATTGGCAACATTTGTCTGCCTAGGCTGTAACTTTGTGTGCAAACTAGCTATTTAGTCTTAGAAATCATATGTTATTGATCTAAGTTGCCCCTTTTCAAATCTTGTGTGCATCAGATTGTTGGTCTTTGCTTTAGCTAGTAGGATTGCTTAGATAGTTTTTTTTCATTAAAAATTTGAAAATCTCTCTTTTGAGATAAGCTATTACCACTTTTGTGTTCATACCCAAGGCAAAAGTATAAATGAATAGTCAATTATTTCATTTATGCAAAACCCCTTTAAATAGAATTTTGTATTGTGTTAATAACTATTTATTTTGTCCACATCTTAGTGTCTAGAGTAGTTTAATCTAAGGGAGCTTCCTCTTATAATTTGAAAAAAGGTTTTACCTCACATACTATTCTAGTTTGAATTGTCTCTATAGAGACAAAACAACGCTAATAGGTTGGCAATATTTTCAACATGCTCTAGAAGGGCAACATTTGATATTAGAGTGGGAGGATTCTATACATGTGTGAGAGAGTGAAATAAAAAATATTTTTCAGCAAGAGATTGTCAGGTAGGTGTAGAGAAGAAAACCCATCCTCCGTTGAGAAAATAGTGGGTAGAGGGTGTTTAGAGTGTCCTCTATCTTGTGTAGATGGATAGAGAACAAGGATTTGGAAGAGAGGTTTGATATCAAGAGATGAATTTACAAGATTTGGAGTAAAAATCTAAGTGTTTAGTGTCGGTCAAGATGTCTCTCAAAAGTCACTGCACTGTCTTTTGCCTAGGGTTTGATCATACCCAAATTCAAAGGATTCATTCATCATTTTCAACCTCAAAAAAACCTAGGACAGTGATTTCTTGGTTGGCAAGATGGATCAATGATGGGTAGGGTTTTAGTATTCATCAAAGGATTCACCAGTTTTAGAATAGAGAGTTGCATCAGAATCTCAAAAGGCATTCATATGATGATTTGATATTTTTAGTAATGACTATTTTGGCAATTGTTGTATCTAGTGGTTCTATTTTAGGATAGACAATTGAGATCCTTTTAGATCGCTTTAGTTAATTTTTATTTTATTATTTGTTTAGGAGTAGTTTTGCCTTAAAGTTTCTTTCTTTCCTACTTTTATAGGAGCTTGAAGTGTTTGTGCTTTGAAACATTTTGGGGTAAAATATGATTTATTCTGAAGTCCCAAATATTGGGCATCTTGTAAACTTTATAAATAAGTTCTTTGAGGGCAAGAGATTGTTAATGATAGTTGATACTATGTTTATTTTTCTGAAATATCATTTCGTGTGTTATCTGTGTTTGCTTTATTGTGTTTACAATTCCATAAATTGAATTGAAAGTACATTATAGAGTTAGACTTTGTATTGGCAACATTTGTCTACCTATGTTGAAACTTTGCATGCAGACTAGCTATCTAGTTTTTGAAATCACACATCATTGATCTAAAAGGAGATTTCCCTTCCTCCATTCATGAGAATGTTTCAAGAAGTGTTTCAAGAAGTAAACTTTGCGCAGGCCACTACAACTTAGAAAGGGCCCACAGTAGAAGAAGATAACAGCCAAAAATGACAGAAAATAGCTACTCAAAATAAGTGATTCATATCCATTAAGAAATTTGTTTCTCAAAGCCCAATACAACTAAATTAGCAGCAATTGGGCAATAACCATTTCTTCTCACAATTTATCTCTCTGCTTGAAAATTAGCAGCACCAGACAAAGTCTTTGTTTTATGAAATCCAGTGAGAGAGCAGTATTAGTTCATACAACTTTAGCAATATAAGACAACTACAAGCATGTTTATTTGGTCCACTACAAGGCAAGCAAGGACACATTTTTTCCTAGGTACCATATTTGGATGTTCTTAATATGTTTGTCTTCACCTGTATCAATTTTACTCTTATGATTTTGTACATATAAGTCCATCTTATTATTTTTTTATGCTCTTTGTTCTTGGCATTACAAAGTAGGTACTAAGGAAGACAACTATGACAGGGAAACATCTCAGTTGTCCAGTCTTGCTAAGTGGTGTTAAGCTAAATTTGTATCATTTCTGGTTATAAATATAATTGAAGTGTATTTGAGCATACACACTACAAGAAGCACAAAAAAGTTTGATAAGGAAATGTTATTCAACCATATCTTTCTACAATAAAATATTTTCTTGTCAGCCAAACAGATGTAGGACACAACAGATAGACATCCTATGAATTTGGATATCAATGTTTCATTATCAAAATGAGTTCATTGATGACTTTAGGATGAAGAGATGCCTTGCCTTGTACTTGGTCAAAATTGACCAGTGAATGACCGACTAAAAAGATTGACAAAGATGACAATGATTTCTAGAGAAAAAACACCAAGTCTAGAAACAAAAGGAAAGCATGAGAATAAAAAATCCAATCATATGAAAGTTCCATTGTAGTCAACTTGTAAATGTCAGAAATGAAATACATAAAACAAGAAGATAGAGGGTTCCCACTGGACTTGACACCAAAACAATCAGCAATGTTGATATCTGAGAGAGGGAAGATCCTAACACACAAAACCAGAGACTTCCACTGCAAATTCTTCTTTGAGATTGACAAAGATTTTAATGCAGATGATTCCTCATTAAAAGTATTCTCATTATTCATGTGGCATTATTCACAACACACACAGAATTAGGAGAATATTGCATCATACAGGTATGCCACTATTAAGTAGCAAATGTAACATCTATGAGTTCCTGGTCAACCTCACATTCAACGAATTGCAAAAGACCATTCATAGGAGGCATCTACAGTCAGTTTTGTATGTGCACTTTATAAATTGCCAAGCATCTTTCATTCATAGTATGTGCAAACTACTATGCTAATGTACAATGGATCTTATGCCTTACGAGTTTCAAGAATCGAAGAATACAAAATTGTAATATTTATGATGTAAACCTAAAGAAAAATATCACATCTAAACTCCAATGTCTATCTTATGTGCGATGTTAATCATTGTGTTATGCTTTGCAGTCTAAATCAAGAATGAAAAGTTGTGTTATGACCCCAAAAAAGCGGAAGGTGTTTCCTTTCTATGGTATTTATTTTTACCATATGAATTCTATACTTTGTATGCACTAAAATATAATTTTTTGCACATGTTTATTGAATAATTCATGTTTGTTTCATATATTCAAAGTATGCCATATTATCTACCTTGACAAGGGTGAGCATGGTGCCAGTATTGCAACATGGATATGTTTCATTGGTGTAAGCAACTCTCACTACAAACATATGGTGCTCTGTTTTGTTTATGTACCTTAGATATGGTATTTCCATGCTTGGAATTGTATGTCTCTCTTACACCCATCAATCCATCATGTAATGGTCTTGTAGCTTGTAAGTAGTCATAAGGAGCCCAGGTAACACAAAATTCCAGCCAATGGAAGTTTTAGTTTTGTTGCCTAAGGCATATAGCTTAGTCCTTGACTAGGCAAGAACGGCCCAAAGATAATGGAAAGTCTCATATTCTTTTGGTGTTATAATGAGGCATGCTGAGTTAGAAACTGAACTATTCAATTGTGGTGATTTTTACAAGCAAATTGTGTCTAGTATAAGGATTCTTCTTTCTTAGGAGTTTTGCTAATGACCAAATGCCTTTCCTAATGATTGTTACATATATTTAGTGCTTCCGCAAAATTGCATCTATGTCCATAATTTAAATGTTTATCAGGCCATATGTATACGCTTCTCAAGAAAGTTTGATCTCAATAAGGTTTTTAAGTTGCCAATTTTTTACACCTATTCTTATTATTTAATACTACACTAATATGCATGCTCTCAAACAAAACACAAAAAAAATTCAATTTATTGAGAACAGACATAACTTCAAGCATGTCCTCTTAATGTTATTAAGGCCTCAACATGAACCAAAAAAATGATCGAAATGGAAAACAAATGTGCCAGGATTGAACTTACTTTTAGGCCTGCTAATGGAGCATGTGCGATGACAACTCCATGCCGTGGTTTGGAAAGAACTTCTTCTGCCAGAAGCAGCCATCCATGGGCACCCTTAACCACTGCTAACATGCAAACATGCATTTCCTTCCCCTCCTCAAATGCAATTCTGCAAGGAATTGCATCACCTGTATTAACAATACAAATTTGAAATTTTCAGGGGATCTGCATTCATTGGATTGATATTCTAAGTGTGTAGAAATTCATAAATCAACATACCAAGATAAGGTATTTCTTTGTTAAAAACTCACCTAAATTCACTTCAACGCCAACTTTTAGAGCTACACTATCAAGGCCAGCACATTTGGCTCTAGAACTGACAGGAAATTCTTTTATAAGCTCTAACGGAGGAATTTCAGGAAACGTGCCTCTCAGAATTAAATTCACAACTTGATGAAAAAGTACAAACACCTGAGAATCAAATTTAGGATATCAATGGAAACTTAACTGAGATACAAACTGTATACATGCAATATCTAGGTATTATTCTCAAGAATTTTTGGAAGAAAAACATCAAGAAATGGTAATCTAGAAGTGTAATCATGTCCTTTCATGCATCTGAGGATTCCAAGACATGAATGCACTTACACTAACTGTTTTTTGCTAGATTTTCTTGAGACCAATTAAAATTTATAAATCAATCACATTTGATTAAATGTATTGCAATTAATTACAACCTTCACAGCATCCAACATCCTTTCCCTAACAATAAAAGAAGAGCAGCTGCCTGCAAGTGTAAAGCAGCACAATTATAAAATTTACAACACATCATTAAAATATTCCTCAAAATATACTTTTTACAGATTTTTATGACTAAGAATAAATCAAATCTTGTATAAGAAATGACATTAGCATCAGTGAATTTCTTCTTTATAGTATAAACTTACCATTGGGAACAACTGGCCGAGAATCAGGTAGGAGAATGAATCTGATGTCCTTATGAAGAGCTGACATTTGTAGAGCTGTTAAGTAATTTAGATAGAAGACCTTGTCAATTTTTAAAAAAAATACTATCAATGACTATGAATTTTAAGGGATAACAGAAATCTTAATACCTTTCTTGCAGTCTTTCCATTCAGCCAATAGAGTTTGCAGAATCAGATCGCAACATGAATCATTGATTTCATTCAAAAGGTTACAAGATGCATTCTCATAAGCAGCCTGTAAGATAGGAAAAGGCAAAACGATTAACAAACATCAAGCCAAGGACATAACTTCCACATTAGGAGAAAAAAGAAAACCCAATATTGGTCATATTGATATCCACATGCTACATATCTCAAACAAACCACAAATAATGCCTATATGATGAGACAGTGTGATTGGCCTTTATATTTACCATTCCTTTAACACAATCCCATTCCGAATGCATGTTGCTAAGTTGGTATATTTGATGGAATAAATCAATAATTTACTGTAAGCAAACTGAATGGAATTGAGAACACTTTCTAGGAATGTATCTAAGGTTCAAACTTCAAATGAAACATAGCTAAAACAAGATCTGTGTTGCAGCTGCAGTCCCTGCTAAGGGCTGCAAGGCCAGAGCAGAATGTGCATAAGACAGAGAACTATTACATGGAAAAAGACAGTTGTGCCATTCTTGATCCCTAGTCAAGCTTGTGCCTTGCCTTTACAAGTTGGGTAACAGACAATGCTCACTTTGCCACAATTTGTTGCAACTTGTTGCCTGTTCAAGGGGTGATTCAAACTTGCAGAAGAATAACTTAGGTTTAAGAATAGATCCAATAGCTAGGCCAAATGCAGGCTAAGATCAAGGGCAAAAGATGACCTACGTTAAAGCACAGAGCATCAACTGACTGTAGGGTCTAACCCTAACCATAACACAATGGTCAATTTAATTGTGCAGCTTAAAAATTTAGACGCTGGATCTTTTTGTGCACTAGCAGTTAGTATACAATAGCAACTAATTGCAGTGCACAGTGCTTAAACCAAAAGTGCGATTTAAAAGTTTGGCTGCTAACTCTTTGTTGTGTGCTAATGGTTAACAACAAGCTAACCCTAACCACAATACACAATGCTTAAACTTGATGTAGGATTTTAAATTTTGGCCATTGTTTCGAAATATAGATAGTTTATTTTGACGGTATAATTTGAAAGCCCAAAACATTTTACATGTCTGATATGAATATGTGCTAGCTCATACAAGTGGGTCTCTTATTATACTTACATACAATTGTATAGAAGAATAAAATACCCATACCTTTGAATGAGGTATTTGACATCTTAGATGATTTTCATATTTATTCAATAACAAATGCAGATTACATTACATATGTGAAGAACATATATTTATTTAAGTGTTAGCAAGAAGGTCCAAGCTATGTGGCACCTTTATATTTTGGGAGTGGCTAAAGTTGGGCCAGAAGCCAAACTAAGTTTGATTAGTTTTACTTTGAGCACATGTGCCCTCCATTGGAGTCCACTGGATTCCTTCCCTAGTCTTTATTCACAATTAGATCAAGCTTTGAATTGTGGGCTTTTTTATTTTATCACATGGATTCCTTAGAGAAACCTAGAAACTTCCCTGCAGATTTGCACACATGTGCCACATCCTTCACTAATAGGACCACATTTTGTGGCCCAACCTCCTCTATAGCATCTTTGAGGATCTAAAACTGAAAATCAGCATCCTTGCAATGCTCTGAACAATCAACTAACTTAAGAAAATAAGGGCCCTCTAAACATGTAACCATGATATTGATGAGTGGATGATGCCTAATGTTTTCCCACCCATCCATGGCTATGCTGCATCCACTTATGACAAAGGATTCCTTCATTTTCTCCATTAACATATTTACCTTGGAATAGTTATTATCCAAGATTGTGGTCCTCAATTGTCTCCCCTAGTGGCACATATGATGGTCCTACCCTTGCTACCTTCGCCATCGCCTCCATATAATAAGAAGACCAAGCCACATGGAATGGAATGCCATTGGCAAAAAATAATTTGCCAATGGCATCATCTACCTCATCCTTCCATTGCACATTGAATAATTATGCTAGTGCGTTAAAAGCATCACTTGTCATCTTGTGTTTTCCCCTAGCCTCTACTACCCCTAAAGTAGAAGAAATTGGCATATGTGCAACTGGCCTCTGCAAAGTAGTAGAAGTAGAACCTTGTCTTTGATGACCCCTCAGCCTTAAAGACAAAGAAGCAGACGTAGGTGCATTGTCTTCACCACCTATACCACTCCATAACATACATATCTCAGCCCTATAGTTCAGTTTTTTGCCAAGGTCTCACATACTTCTACACCTTTTCCTCGGAAATGAAGGAGGTGAGCATTAACTCCGGTAATGCTGCCCTGAAATTCAACCTTGCAAAAGTGGCACTTCCACAACCTGGTGCCCCCAGATGCCCTAGGCTTGACTTGCAATTTTGTTGCAAATTGTCTTAGAGGAGACTTAGAATCAAAGGGAGCCTTAGCAAATTTTGCCAATACTTCGAAAAGGTAATTCATATTTGCACTAGCAACGGAACTAGTGGTGTGGATTTCACGATCACACCTCTCCACTTTTGCATTTTCATCATGAACAGGTGCATAATCAAATTCAATTTGAGCATCATCTTCAACTTCTTGAGGCTCAACTTTAACCTCATCATCACTCATGCCATGAGAACTCATAGTGACACTACAATAAATGATATAAAATTTATAAGTTTAGAATTTTAAAATTAAAATTCAAACTATGCATAATGCAAAGGATTAAGACAAGAAAATTCTTTTTGTTTTTCTTACTTCAAGTTGCACGAAGCGCAGAAGCAAAGGATACACAAAAGTTATAATCCTAGTTTGACAAAATAAAAAATTTGAACATATAAAAAGTAAATATAAAACTTTAAAAAAAAAAATTAAAAATATGACAGCTTTCTGTTGTATAATTAAATTTATTTTGCAAAACTGAAAATTCAAAACTTAACTAATAACTATTGAATTTAAAATTTAACATTGAAATTTGCAACTTGTTATATGATTTTTTTCAATGTTGATGACAATATGCAACAATGTCTATGTATTCTATCAACATAAATGATAATATACAACCATGTCTATGGATTCTATCAACATAATGACAATAGACAGCCATGTCTATGGATTCTATCAACATAAATCATGAAAGTAATTAAAAAAATTAAAAAAATCAGTCAGAATCCTACCTCTTGCTTGAAAAATGCTTGCAACTTGGCATCACTCCTCTTCTTGTTCTTCTTGCTCTTCCTCAACCGTCTTGCTCTTCACCCTCACTCTTTCACCTTGCACTTGCAGCTCTCACTCTCACATTCAAACTATTAGCTTCTTGTTGATTTGTTTTTATGAGCTGAAATGAGGATAGGAGGGTGTTGTATAGAGTTTGTGGGGTTTGGGTGGGGCCCATATGCCATTAGGGTTTGGCCTTGGGCGGTGTCAAAAAAAAAATTGAGTTTTGGCCGTCTAGCCACAAGAGATGCCTAGGTGTCCCCGAGATGGTCAAGAGACTCTTGGGAGTCCCCCGGACGTCTCGAGGATGTCCCGACATCCCCAAAATTTCAGCCATTTCTTTGAGATACTGGCGTTGGTAGCGAGGTGGCGGAAAGATGTTTCCCCCAAGTCCTTGCATCCCAAAGATGTCCCTATGTCATAAATACAGGGTTTTTGAGGGAGGACGTGTCCCCATGGAACACCGCTTTAAACTAGATTAGGAGTCATAGAAGCTAATGTCTTAATGGAAGTCTCTATAGGTGGAGAAGGTGCATTTGTAGAAGTCTCTATGTCATCACAACATTCAACTTCTTCCCATTCAACAAGCATTGCAATTATTTTATAATCATATGGTCAAAAAATATCAAGTGGAACAAGACAATCCACAACAAGATCCTCTAGGGATGGAGATTCATTTGAGTCTCCATACATTTCCCGAAGTGTGGTCTGTTGTACCCCAAAACTAAAATTTTTGTTACACTTATACATTTTGAAGAAATGAGTAAAAGTCTTGTTAAACCTATCAAAAAAGGTCAAAATTTGGGTTTGCATGTCTTGCATGAGGGGTAAAAACTCAAAATTTCCAAAATCTGACGATCTGGGTCTGCTCAAAGCGACCAAGTCTACAAAACCCAGATCTCAGTTTTTCATCCCTACTTTTTAGGAAAATTGCTATTTTTAGAAATTTTCTAAAAATAGTAACTTTTTCTGGGTTTTTTCTGGGTTTCTTTCGAAACAGATACTAGCCAAAATTTCTAAAAATAGAAAGTTGGTCCGTTAGAGTTCAAACTGATTTTGATTGGCTCAAAATACTTCCATATCAGGCTGGTGCAGTCAGAATCTCAAAAAGATTAATTTTGCCTTAATGGATCCATTCTGCTTTTTCAGGAGCTTCGAAGTCATCAATGGAGGTCAGTCAGCTGCCAGGTGTCAGATTCAATGATCAAGCATCGAACAGAAGATGAAATGATGAACGTGCATGTTGAATGAAGAAGGAAGGTGAAATCTGCTTAAAATTGACTAACATTGCTTGTCATGGGCGCCCCAGGAGAGAATAGGCGCCCAACTTTTTAGGGCATCAAATGATGGAATTAAGGTTTGAGCTCCCAGACAAAATTGTTCAGAATCCTTCCAGCTCTGTAGCGAGTCCGGCAGTGCAGTCAACGGATCATCCAGTCGCCCGAAATTCGAGATCAATCAAAGCAATTTCAAACAGGAGACAGAGTGAAAATCATGAAAATGTCAGAAAATTTTCTAACTCTGGGAACTTTCAGTGCCCAGGGGCGCCCAACTTTTTGAGGGGCCTAACCTAGCAGTAAGGGTTTGCAAATATGCTCAATCTCTCCAAAATTCAGACAGCTTCGCAACGGGTGTCTTCGTCAGAGCATCCGACTTGTCGTTCTCTGGTAAATCCAGATCGAGGTGAAGATATAGAATGAAGGTTTAAACTTAAAGATAAAATCGTCTAGAGCAAATGGGCGCCCCTAGAAGAGAAAGGCACTCATGATTTTGAGGGCCCAAACAAATGAATCTTCCAATGAAACCTCCAGCATGTCTTCTTCAGATCAGAACAAGCTTTCCAACGAGACTATCAGCTCACCAATCCGAGTTGGCAGACACCAGATACAGGAGGCGGAACAAAGGGTTTGACAAGAGTCAAAGTCAAAAGCAAAGAAGAAAATATTGAAAAATGACTAACTCTGGTGAAGTTGGGCGCCCCAGCTTGTCAGGGGCGGCCAAGCTTTTGAGGCCCCAGATTCAACTATTTGATGAAGTGACTCCCAGAAGACCCCTCTCAAAATCACCTAAGCTTCGCGATGAGCCCGGCCATCAGTCAATCCTACGCCTAGAACTCTAGATCTGACGAGATCATCTGAAGAAGAGCAAAGATGAAAATAAAAAATTTTAAGTCTGGTAAACATGGGCGCCCATGATGAAGAAGGGCGCCCAAACTTTTGAGGTCTGAAATGATAGAATTTGCAGATATGGCCTCCAAGACCACCTCGTCAGATTCAATTGAGCTATCCAACGAAGCTGACAGTCAATCAATCGGATCAGCGTAGCCCCCGGAATCAAGATTTCATCAGAAAATCAAAGGGAAATGAAGAAATTGAAAATCATGAAAAAATGGCTAACACTGTGAAAGTTTGGAGCCCCTGGAAGAAATAGGCTCCCATGAATTTGAAGGTCAAAACGGAGTTTTCCGTCAGAGGCACCTCCAAAACAATCTTCTCAGAATTAGTCAGGCTACGCGATGAATCATCCAGCTCGTTCATCGGATCAGCTGAACATCCAGAAATCAGGATCAAACCAGGGGTCAAAATGGAAGAAAAGTTGAAAAACTTAGAAAAGTGGTTAAATTTGAATGAAGTAAGGCACCTCTAGCCAAGAAGGGCACCCAACTTACAATGCCTTAGTGAAATTTTCAAAGTTTTCAAAAGATTCAAAATGGCAAGGGAAAGATGAATGTCTAAATTCATTGAACAAGCTGTGTTTAGGGTTTTGAAGATTAAAGCAAAAGAAAGCAAATCTATTTCAAGCCTTAAATCTATTTAAGACATCTCTTCCTTTCAGTTTTCATCATTTTTGCAGGTGGCGTCCAAAGAAGAGAAGTGGAGCAACAACTTTGAGGTTTTATTTCAAGATTCAAGAGCTCAAGGTTGCAGATTTTCATGAATAATTTTCAGACCAGCAACATAAGACCTTGCTTTTTCATGCTTTTTCCATCTAGAAGATCAAATTTTTTTTGAAGAAGAAGGTCAAGGGTTTTAATTTTCAGCCATCTGGGTCTTTTCATCTCATTCTTCTGAAGAATTTTTGAGGAAATTCATCAAGTTGCAGCAACTGCTTTTTCCTTGCATGTCAGTGAAATCTTTAGAGTTTGCAAATTTTGATCATCTGGGTCCTCTCAAAATAGTCTTCTGAAGAAAACCCATATCACAGTTTTTTCAAGAAAATTTCAAATTCTAGGGTTGGCTGCTTTTTCAATCAGCCATCAGTGTTTTTCAAATCTAATCAACTGGGTCCATTTCTAATTGTATTCTAAACAAAACCCAGGTGCCAACTTTTTCAGTGAAAAATTGAAGAAATCAGGGTTTGCTGCTTTTTCAGCCTAAATTCAAAATTTTCGAAAATGGACGATTTGGGTTGTATTGCAACGAAATTATGAGCACAACCCATATCTCAGAAAAATTTCCAAAAATTTGTCCGTTTGAGGCCAAAAAACCAGCATTCTAAAAATAGAAAGTTGCTCAAAACTTGTCTGAACATAGGCGAGTTTATAGTCATTCTTCAAGGTTTTCAATATGGAGTACACTCCCCTCGAGTTTAAGACCAAATCAGCACTATGTCAAAACTTCATCATCTCAGCTGAAGAACGAGAGGTGGTGTGATATGAGAAAAAGGAAAGGTATCAGAAAAGAGTTGTGCAATATTCTTCTGTTGGAAATCAAGAGAAGTGTCAGAAACATAAGGTTGCAGAGCCGCCAAGTTATCAATTAGTGAGTCATCTTTTCAGGCAGCAATGTTTTTCAAGAACATAACTCATAAAACAGCCAAAGAAGTGAAGGATTCTCTAAGTTTTATCACAGAAGGCGAGGAGATCTTGGAGAATCGAAATATTGCCTTAGATAGTATCAATGCACCTGACCAGGACACAGTTTCCTGCTTTTTAGCGGATATGATTGAGATTTAAAGCGGCTTTCTT
>VDFB02161858.1:0-11336 GCA_007258455.2 Sequoia sempervirens
TTTGAGTTGATGATAAGGATTGGTAAGGTCTCGATGTTTGGTTTTCAATAAACCCTCATATGAATAGCTTGAAACAAGGGTTTCTTAAATAGGCATTGGGGAAGGTGTGTCTCTACAAAAAATGGTGAATTTGGTGGTTTTAGAGGTTCATGAGTACTACCCATTGGTTTCTTGGGTTGATTGCAAGATTAGAGAGCCGACTCTTTGTAAAATTGGCCTAATTCATGGCCTGGATCAACGTAGTAGACAAGATTTGAAGTTGTTGTTCCAAAGGAGTTGCTTGAGATATTGAGGTATGTTATAAGTTGCTTGAACGGGTCTCTAAAAATGTAAGGATTCTATTGTTTGAGAGAGTTTGAGGTGAGTTAGGTTCAAAAATCAAAGTTTGTAGATCTACAAGAGTGTTTAGGTGAAAGGTTGGAAAATAAGCCAAAATTGGTTTTGTGAGAAGAAAAGTGGTTTAAAAACCTTTGTATTGGGAAAGTGAGTTGTTTTCCAACCTAGGTTGCTATCAATTGGTATCAAAGCATAGTTAGTAGATATTTGAAAGTGATAGGTTGAAGGTTGTAAAGAGGAGGGTTGAAAGATTGTCCAAGGAAAAAGGTGTAATTGGAGGAGTCAAGATGCCTCCCAAGGGAAACATTGTTGATAGTGTAATATAGGGGGATTCACTACTCATGAGTTCTCTTTATTCAGAGATCCTCATGAGGAAAATTGCCCTATACTACCTCAATGGAACAACGCGGAAGTTTTAGAATCTAAAATAGTAGGTCACAGGGATTTTCTAGACAAACTAACAAGCTCTCTACCAAAGGATGTCAGTGTAGAATACAAATGTCGGCATGGTGTGCTGGTTCCTCCGTGGCACGTTGGCATCTCATACATACTAGAGAACGAGTTTATCACAAAAAATGCTTAGATGGATGTTAGCAAATAGATTACTAAGAACTAACAAAATGTGATAAAATAGAAGAACTGAAGCAAAGTAAAGAGTAGATAAAGATAAGGAGAAGAAGGGAAGGGAATACTTACAATTGTGTGAATGATGAAGCTTCCAGCTCGTGAGTATCTTCAATACCTACACACAAGAGGGAGAGAAATTGTTGGGTCTATATAGGGGCCTACCTAAGTCAGACCTCGTTTTGGTGTTCCCACCTCCACGAAAAGCTAGATAGATAGAGAGAAAAGTAGAAATGAAGTAAAGAGCACTTAAAGCACAGGGTATGTGTAGAATCATCATGGAAAAAATAGGCCCTTAAGTGGCAAAAAAATTAGAAAAATTAGAGTTAGGCAACTTGACATAAAAATTTGAATAAGTTATCTATATTATTTTAAAAATATGTAAGAATAGAATCTGTAGAAAAATGAATGTAGTTTCTAAACTACTAGGTTTGTTTAAAAATAAAGAACTCTATTTGGTGAAAATTTGAAATTTCAATGTAGTAGTGACATTTCGGAAAAATAGAGAGTAAGGTGTTTGTTGTGGCTTGCCCTATCCCTACAATAAAATAGTAATATTTTTTATAATGTTTTGAATATAAGTAGAGGACACATGCTCGGATGTGCCAAAAAAAATTTGTAATTTTTTTCCATGTAAATAATTAGTTATGATTTTTTTATTATAAATTTTTAAAATTATAAAAACTCCTATGTCTAACCACCATAACTTGGTCAAAACTTCATGAAATTCAATTTTTCATTTTAATCCTATAGTATGTGAAGCATAGAATGTGACGCATGTTTTGGATTCAAAAAATATGATACCTTTTGAAAGCTAAATATGTTTTTCAATTAGTCTATCAATTAGGACTTCAGTCATAATTTGAATAGAAAATGAATAATAATTACTTATTAAGTTCAAATTAAAGAATAATTTATATTTGTGGAAAGTTGAGAATCTCCTTTAAAAACCATTTTCATTTCATAAAT
Source organism: Sequoia sempervirens (assembly GCA_007258455.2). Lineage (NCBI taxonomy): Eukaryota > Viridiplantae > Streptophyta > Pinopsida > Cupressales > Cupressaceae > Sequoia > Sequoia sempervirens. The sequence goes on from VDFB02161858.1 coordinate 1,930, forward strand.
TTTGGGTAAAAATAAAGTCATCAGCCACATACCTATCATATTGCCACTTTTTGGCCCACCATGATCATGCACATACCCCACTACAAAACATTGTTATGCTACTCAACCAAGTGATAGAGGAGAGGAGAGGGAAGCTTACCACCTCCACCAAGAGCACTCAAGCCTACTTGGGGGAGAAAATGAGAGGAACTCAAGCCTTTGCTATGATGGTGTGGTCCCAAACTTGCTCTACCGAATTGACTTAGTGTTGATGTTGCTGATGTAAAGTGTAACGTGTTTGCAGATTGAGGAGACGAAGCTTGTGGATGAAGTACCAAAGTGGTGAAGAGATGTCTAGAAGATGGTCAAAGATCGGAAGAAGCTGAAATGCATGTGGAAGGAGTGAATTTGAAGGGTGATGAAGAAAATGACCATATTCAGGTCAGTTGGCTGAGGAGGGTGTTACAAATCAACCCCCAATGGGCAGTGTAATTCCTCTGTAGGCTCTAGATGTGAGAATATATTAGCGATGTCAGCATGTCGTGCAGACGCTTACATGTCACATGGATGTCTACACACTGTGTGGGAGTGTCTGACATAAATTCCTCCACTGACACTCAAGATAGGTGCCAAGTGTGATTCAAGTAGTGGGATTAGGTGCAATTAATCCTCCAAACTTGGTTTATTAAGGTGGACAAAAGAAAAAAGGGGAATTGCACATGGGGTGAAAATTTTCTCTTATACAGATAGGAATATTGATTGGTAGGCTAGAGAATTGGAAGCCTTGAAGAGGGAGATAGTTGCATTGAAGTCTAAAGCTAGGGTTGACATCGAAGAAAGTGATTTTGAAGAAGAAAAAACTTCTAGTGAAGAGGAAGAGTTGGTTCCATAGGATGTGAGAATGTTGAAGCTTTTGAAGGCTATGAAAGGTGGACATGGAAAAATGGACTTGCCTATGTATGGTGGTAAACTAAATGGTGAAGAGCTCTTGGATTGGATAGGAAACATGGAGAATTATTTTGAAAGTGAAGAGGTAGATTAAGATCACAAGGTGAAGAAGGATAAGACCAAGTTAAAAGGATATGCTTTGTTGTGGTGGAATTTTGTGCAAGAAGAAAGGCAGAAAAAGGGGAAGAACAAGATCACTTTTTGGGAGAGAATGAAGGAAAAAATCAAAATTAAGTTCCTTCCTAATGATTGCAATGTTCAATTGCTTAAAAGACTTCAAAATATTAGGCAAAAGGATCTAGATGTGAAAGCATACACTAAGGAGTTCTATAGGTTAAGTATAAGAACAAAACATGAGGAAGATGAGGAAGAAAGAGTGGCAAGATATCTTAATGGTCTAAGGTATAATATAAAAGATGAAATAAGTTTGATGACACCTAAAACAATAGAAGACTATTTTAAAATGGCTATAAGGGAAAAAGATAAAGTGAAGAGGAGACAAGAGAAGGTAACAAGAGGAAGAGGTAGTACTTTTAGTGGTAGAGGTACATTTTCTACACCAAAATAGTTAAATGAAGATCAAGGAGATGTTGGTAAAGGTAAAGAGAAAGTGGTTGAGTCTATAGGTGGATGGAGAGGTTGAAGAACAAGTTTTAGGAGTAGAAATACTATTCAAGGAAGTGGTTCTAATGCATTTTCAGGGAGGTGTTATAATTGTGGTGAGTTTGGTCACCCATATTTTAAATGTCCTGATAAGTTTGGTGTTACTTGAGGCGGGAATGAGAGAAGAGGTGAAAAGAGGGTTCAAATTGTGCAAGAGGATGCAGGTAAAAGTGTTAATTCTCCAAGTTTTGATTGTGGACTAGAAGTTGGTGAAGCTTTGATGCTACAAAGGAATCTCTTGAAGGCCTCCAAGGAAAAAGAACCATTGCAAAGGAGAAATATTTTCAAGACCACCTGCAAGAGAAAAGGTAAATTTTGCAAGTTAGTGATAGATTCAGGCTCCACTAATAATATAGTGTCAAGAGAAATGGTAGAGAAGTTGAGTTTTGAAAAATTCCCTCATCAAATGCCCTATAAGGTGTCATGGTTAAATGATGATTAGTCAGTTCTAGTCAATGAGTAGGCCTTAGTTGAATTTCAAATTGGAAGGTACAAGGTGTTTGGATTCGGTTATTGTTTATGGTTTGTCCTTGATGAAAAAATCCCTAATCCTTATGATTTACAATGGCACTTCTTTGATGTCTCTTGGATTTTACAGAAAGTTATTTGTTATGTTTAAATTTCAAGATGGTGATAAGAATTCTGGTTCAAGCTATGAATACTATTTCTGTGTCTGACAAAACTTGTAAGTTGGTATTCTTTGTCAGGATGGTTCTCTTTGCATTTCACAAGCTTTCACATATCGGCATGAGTATGGCAGGGTCTCCTCGATCCACTTTGAAATGTCTGAGTTGCCTATCGGCAAGACATTTCTAATGTTATGTCGATTGAATTTAACATTCTGGCAGCTTTCAATGTAACATTGTTCGTTGTCTCAGTGACAGTAGTTATATCGGCATAAGTTAAATCAGTCGGTATGTGGTCTCAGCGATATTGGTTTGTCACACCGACCGACACAGGAAAGAATCTCTATCGGCATGAGCTTGGCTGTCGAGCTGAGGTCATAGCGAAAAGGTTATTTCTCTCCGACTAATGCATGTGGATGTCTTTCGGCAGGAGTGTTGTAATCGGCATATGGTCTCTCCAAAGACATATTGTCTTACCAACTGTGTTCAAAAAGGGTCTTATCGGCAAAAGTTTTTCTTCGGTATAATGTCATAACGAACCCTGTGGGCCTCACCGATGGAAAATATTAAGGGCTCTCGGTGAAACATATTGTGTTCGATATAATATCTCTCCGACTGTGGAAAGTCATGGCAAAGGCAAATGAAAGGCTTTCGGCGAAAGGTTGGTAAAGTCTTAGCAACTCAGAGTGAATAAAGTCTTTCGGTGAAACTTAGTGTATTCTATGAAACGTCTTCCCAACAGCATTAGGTTATAGCGACAGTGTTAAAACAAGATAGAAGGCTCGTCGATAAGAAAAACCATTTGTCACAGCGACCAATGTGTATCATGTGGAGTAACGGTGAAACATGGAGCAGTCTATATAGTGTCTCCCCGACTATGTATAGTCTCGGTGACTTGGAAATGATAAAGGCCTTCGACATAGGTGTTGAATTGTCACAGCAACAGTGTGTATCGAATGTCTTTCAGAATGACAAAGTTTTTTCTCCAAGAGATCTCCCCGAAAGTTGTCTGTTACAGCGATTGTGAATGAAACTAAAAGGGCATCTCGGTAAGAAGTTTCCTCATGTCTCAGCAAAAGAATGTTTTACTATGGAAGATCATCGACGTAGCATGTTGTATTTGATATATCTTCGCTCCGACTCTGGTGGTTCTTGGCGAAAGCGACAACCATAAGGTTTTCTGGCAATGTTAGAGTTGCCTACGACATAATGTGTCATCGTTTGAATTGAAAATATTAGGGAAAACTTTTTGAGTTTATTCTCTTAAGCTGGGTATCGAACCCTAACCTGGCCGCCATCATGAATGTTTACGTTTCTGTTGTTGCTGACTTAACGACTTCTACAGAGGTCTATGGAAGGTTTGTTTGATGCGCCTCTCTGGTTGGATGCTCGATAGTGGTTGATGGAGCCATGGGAGTTACAGATTTGTCTGAGAAACAATCTCACAAGTTTCAGAAGCTGGGTGAAACAACTCTTGTTTTGGTTGGTTGTTCTGTCGTTACTTCTGAAGTCTGTTACTTTTCTGGCATTTATAAATAGGAGCAGAAAACTAAGTTTTTTGTTCGGCTGTTATTGTAATTCTGAGATTATCATTCTTGGGCTGTATGAAAATGTATGATAAAACTCTGCAATAAAAATCTAAATAAAAATGCAGAGATTGTAAATTTCTTTTCTATGAGGTATTTTAGGGATTCAGTTATTGAATCTTTAAGGTATTATGTAGACAAGAAAATAGAGAGATATGTGCTTAACTAAAAATAGAGAAATCCTCTAAATCATTACTATTGTTCAAAACATAATTTGAGGGGTTGGTACTCCTTGAGATAGATATCTCTAAATGAGGGGTTGATGCTCCTTGAGTGGGTGCTCAAAAATCAGCCTATAAGGCATTGTGAACAGTTGATTAAAAGATTAAGCCTAGAAGGCATTTAGGGAGTGGTTTTTATACCCCAGGAGGGTTTTCCACTCAGAAAAATATTGTGCCTCTTTGTTCTTCTGTGTTCTCTCTGGTTTACTATGCCGTTGTTGTTTCAGTTCTCTGTTGAGTCATTATTTTTCTCAATTTTGTTTATGAATGATTACATTCAACTCATGAATGCTCTAATCAGAATGATATTGAGATCAAATCTGAGCTGTGTGTTTAAATATTTTAAAATTTAGTCAAATAGTTAAGACACTAATTCACCCCCCCTCTCAGTGTCATTTTAACTCCAACAATTGGTATCAGAGCATAGGGTCCTCTGATAGGTTTTAAATTACCTTGGATTGTTCTTGGTCTTGGAGTTTATTTTTAATGGCACATTCTCAAGAAGGTGCTTCTGTAACCAGAGCTTCGTTATTTTTATGGAGCAGTTATGTGTTACGGAGAATAAGAATGGAGCTTTTCTTGTTTCTTTTGATGTTGATGTTTGGGCATTGTTTTAGATGATTACAATGTACCAGCCACTATTCCCATTGATCCTACTGAGAAAAAGAGGTATGAAACAAATGCCAAATCTAAGCATGCCCTCTTGTGTGGGTTATCTAAAGATGTGTTCATTAAAGTCATGCATTGAAAATCTACTCATGAAATCTAGGAAAAACTTGAAACTATATACCAAGGGAATGAGAAAGTCAAACTATGAAATTATTACTCTCAAACATTAGTTTGAGGAGTTGAAATGAAGGATGATGAGAAAATTGGTGAATATTTCCTAAGAGTTGATGAAGTTGTCAATGGAATGAAAGGTCTAGGTTAAGAGGTTAATGAATTTGATGTGGTCACAAAAGTTATTAGGTCCATACCATATAAATTTGAATCTAAGGTTTCAGCTCTAGAAGAAAAGAAACACTTTGATAAGCTTACCTTAGACAGTCTGCAAGGAATTCTTACTGCCTATGAAATGAGAACTAGCAAAAACAATTCAACAGGAAAAGAAACTTCCTTTAACTCTGAAAAGAAAGAAAAAGTCGATGTCAGTGAATCAGAGTTGTCCGATTCTAAAGAATCTCATTTTGTTAGAAGATTTAAAAAGGGATCAGGAAAATATAAGGGAAAACTTCCCTTTAAATGTTTTAACTGTGGCAAAATAGGTCACTTTGCTGCAAAGTGTCCCTATGATGATCAAATCTATGACAACAAGACAACTGAAATACAGCCTAAGAAGAAGGCTTTCAAACCTAAACAAAACTTCAATTTTAAAAAGAAGAAAAGTCTGTTTAGTAAGGATGAATCTGATATTGAGTCTGAAGACTCATCAGCTGATGAAGTTGAAACTTTGTTCATGGCTGAATTTACTCTGCAAAATGATTCTAACACCTTTGACACTGAAGAAGGTGAAGTAGATCTTGAAAGTGAGCTGAAATGTGCTCTTCAAGAGGTTAGAAAACTTAAAAAACAAGTTCTTACTCAAGAACATAAACCAGATCAAGAATTGATCTCTCTGAAAACTCAGCTTGAAGAAGCTAAAAGAGTTGAAGTCTGCCTTAGAGAGACTGTAAGCTGCAAAGATCATAAAATTCTAAAACTGGAACAAGAAGTAGTCCTTCTTAGGAAGGAAATTGAAAAATATGAAAGCACTCTAAAACTGAATGAGATGCTTAGCAAGCAAAAGGTGTATAAAGATAAAACTAGTGTTGGTTTTGAAAAGGGTGAATGCTCAACTGACAAAGCAAAACAAAACCCCTCTTCTAAAGTAAAAAATTCAGGTTCAAATCTCTCAGAATCTAGTAAGGATCATGGTAAGTTTTTTAAAGGTAATAGACCTTCATACAATGTCAATTCTTTTTTCTATGGTTATTACTTTTTCTGCAACAAATTTGGTCATAAGGTGAGCACTTGTAGGCTTATGAATTCTAGAATACCCAGGTTTGGTCTTAGACAACACCATGGTTTTGTTAGACAAATAAGATGTTTTAAATGCAATACTCTAGGACATTCTGTCAAACAGTGCAGAACTGATCTGCATTCTAAACAGCAGAAAATTAAAAAGGTTTGGAAACCTAAGACTGTCAACAACATTGAACAAACTATGTTGGTTCAAACTACTTTTCATTCAAAGAAAAAGGACTTATGGGTCCTGGATAGTGGATGTTCTAACCATATGACTGGCGACAAGGACAAGTTTATAAAACTTGAAGATTATGTAGGTGGATATGTTAAGTTTGGTGATAACTCTGGTATTCAAATTAAAGGTAGAGGTTCACTTCTTTTGAATGAAGACACTCCTATATATAATGTGTACTATGTGGAAGGTCTCAAGCACAATCTTCTAAGTGTTAGTCAAATATGTGATAGTGGTTATCATGTTCTTTTTAATTTGTAGGGATGTGAGATTAAGAACAAGCTTGGAAAGGCTGTTGCAGCTGGAAGGAGGACAAAAGGAAATGTGTACAATCTCCTTGACTCATCTTGCAATGACAATATTCAAGGTATGTGTCTAATGGGCCAAATTGAAGAGAGCTGGTTATGGCATAAAAGATTAGGACACATAAACTTTGAAAATCTGGTTAGAATCAGTAAGAATCAAAATGTTAGAGGTTTACCAATTCTTAACAAGCCAGAAAATTCTGTGTGCAAAGAATGCTTAAGTGGTAAACAAACTAAAATTAGCTTCAAGACAAAAGAACATTCTTCTTCAAAACCTTTACAGCTTGTGCATATTGATTTATGTGGACCAACTAGAACAAGGTCTATTAATGGTGAAAAATACTTTATGCTTTTTGTAGATGATTATACTAGAATGGTTTGGGTCACATTTCTTAAACAAAAATCAGAAGCCTTTGAAAGGTTCAAAATCTTTCGTAAAATGGTTGAAAATGAATCTGATCTGAAACTCAAATGCCTTCGATTAGACAAAGGAGGTGAATTCACCTCTCAAGAGTTTATTGATTACTGTGAACAACACGGTATTAAAAGGTAGTATGCTGCAACTAAAACACCTCAACAAAATGGGGTAGTTGAACGTAAGAATAGAACTGTTAAAGAAATGGCTAGAACCATGCTAGATGAAGCTAAGTTGTCTGATATGTATTGGAAAGAAGTTGTTCATACAGCTGTATACATTTTGAATAGAGTGCAGCTTAGGGTGAAATCTAAACACACTCCTTATGAACTGTGGTTTGGAAAAACTGCTTCTGTCAAATACTTTAAGATTTTTGGAAGTAAGTGTTTTATCAAAAAGGATGATGATAATCTTGGAAGTTTTCAATCCAAAAGTGATGAGGGTATCTTTTTGGGATACTCAACTCATAGCAAAGCTTATAAATGTCTCAACAAAAGGCTTAATAATATTGTTGAAGTTGTTAATGTAAAATTTGATGAAAGACCACATTTGAATGTTGAATCTTTGCAAAATAATGAGGAAGAAGAACTTGAATTTGAAATAATTTCTGAAGGAGCTGGAATAGAAAAGTCTATTGCTAAATCAGCAAGCCCTAAAAATGAAAATGCAAGTCTTGAAAAGGTTGCATCAAATGCTCCTTCGAAAACTCTAGCTATATACCACCCCAAAGATCAGATTATTGGGGATAAAAATGCAGGAGTTCAAACTAGAAGAAAGGCTACAAAATCTGATGAAAAGGCACAAATTGCTTTCTGTCTAGTTACTCAGTTTGAGCCTAAAATTTTTAATGAAGCTCTCATAGACTCATGTTGGCTTAATGCTATGCAGGAAGAAATTGATCAGATTGAGAAAAATCAGACTTGGGAGTTAGTCTCAAGACCAGATGACAAGAATGTCATTGGAGGAAAATGGATATATAGAAATAAGGTTAATGAAAATGGTAATGTTATTCACAACAAAGCAAGATTTGTCTGCAAAGGCTATGCTCAACAAGAAGGTATTGATTTTGGTGAAACCTTTGCACCTGTTGCTAGACTAGAATCTATTAGAATATTCTTGGCTTATTCTATTTACAAAAACTTTACTATTTATCAAATGGATGTCAAAACTGCCTTTTTGAATGGCTATTTAGATGAAGAGGTCTATGTTGAATAGCCTGAAGGATTTATATGCAAAGATAATCCTAACCATGTCTACAGGTTGAAAAAGGCTCTCTATGGCTTAAAACAAGCACCTAGAGCTTGGTACTCTAAGTTGGACAGTCATTTAATTTCTAATGGCTTTGTTAGAGGAGGTGTAGACAGTAATCTTTATGTTAAAACTGAAGGTTCTGATATTTTAGTTGTTGAAATTTACGTTGATGATACTATCTTTGGCTGCAATAATGTCACTATGAGTAAAAAATTCTCTCAGTTAATGGAATCTGAGTTTGAAATGTCAATGTTAGGAGAATTACATTTCTTTTTGGGTCTTCAAATCTCTCAATGTGAGACTGGAATATTTCTTTCTCAATCCAAATATGCTAGAGAGATGCTTACGAAATTTAAAATGGATGAATGTCATCTTGTTAGCACTCCCATGGCTACTGGATGCAAACTTACTAAAATTGATGATTCTCCTGATTCAAATCAAATGGAATACAGATCAATGATCGACAGTCTCTTATATTTAACTGCCTCTAGACCTGACATTATGCAGGCGGTTTGCACTGTTGCACGTTTTCAGGCATCACCTAAAGAATCTCATGTTACTGCTGTTAAACGGATCTTTAGATACATTCAAGGCACTCTTGATTATGGTCTTTGGTATCCTAGGAGCAATGATTTCTCTTTGATTGCTTATACTGATGCTGACTGGGCTAGTTGTTTGGTTGATAGGAAAAGCACCAATGGTGCTGCATTCTTTCTTGGCGATCGTTTAGTGGCATGGCACAGCAAGAAACAAGTATTTGTTTCTCTTTCTACTGCTGAAGCAGAATACATTGTTGCCACTTCATGTTGTACTCAAGTACTGTGGATGAGTCAGACTCTTTCAGATATGGGTATTAATGTTTCTAAACCTGTTTCCATTCTTTGTGATAATACTAGTGTGATAAATATATCAAAAAATCCTGTCATGCACTCTCGAACTAAACATATTGCTATTAAGTTTCATTTTCTGTGAGAAAAGGTTTTGGCTAATGAAGTCTGCTTACAGTTTGTTGGATCTCAAGATCAGGTGGCTGACATTTTCACTAAGCCCTTAGCAAAACAACTATTTGAAAGGTTGAGACTTCGATTGGGAGTTATCTCTCAATCATTACTTCACTGAATCTCCAAGCTACTGCTTAGGGGGAGCAAGTTAAATCTTTTCATTCTCTTACTGCTCT
>VDFB02161859.1:0-30629 GCA_007258455.2 Sequoia sempervirens
CAAAAAGAGATTGCATTTTCTCTTTAATCAAATATGAAACAGCAAAAAGAGATTGCATGAAGTATGTTTTACAAGGAAAGAAAAGGTTAAATCTTCTTCATCTATAGTCAGTATCAAGGAAACAATGTACAAAAATTCTTTATTGTTGTCTTGAGGCTCGTCAAAAGGAATTGTTCAGGCGTTCCTTGCCATACAAACATAACTACAGCCATAAAGGTTTTGTTTTTTTTTAAAACAAGAAATATGATGAGTCAAAAATACCCAGATCTAATATCATTCATGACGGCCTGGAGGAGTTTTTTTTGCATATACCCAGATGAGATTTCGAACTGGGAAATACATTTTCTTTGCTATCATAAATATTTGAAGCTTCATATCAAGAGAAAACGTGGCTGTATGTCTATAGAAAATCAGATTCAAAGAAAGAAAGTGCCCAGCTTCAGATTTTAAGCAAAAAGGTGACTATTTTTCAAAGAAAATCAAAGCATTTTTCTGTTATGAGTTCACAAGTGCTATATTCTTTGAAAAAATTGAAAGAAGGCATCATGGCGCAGCTTAAAGAGTGAAATTTTTGCAGAAAAATGAAGGAAATAGACCAGATTCATTTTTAAAGCAAGTATGTTTTTTATTTCTGAAAAATACTTCAAAGAACTTGCATGGCAGCTTCAAAAAAATATAGATTCATTGCCCAGATTCGCACAAAAGAAGGAAAAATAGTCTTTTATCTAAAAATACCTCTTGAAATCTTCACATTTTCGAATTTGAAAGGTCTCTACAGCAGTTCGTGGCTTTGAGATTTCATGGCGGCCAGAAAAGAAGCAGATTCGTGTCCAGATTACCAGCAAAGTCTCAGGAAAATGAAAGAGCCTCATTTAAAATAGGAAAAATCACGTCCAAAGTGCCTCTATGTTTTTGAAAAAATGTCATTTGCTCTTATTTCGACCAAAGGCAGATTCAAATTTCTTCATGGCAGGAAATACCAGAAGCAAAGCAATTCACGGCTAGGGTTTGAGTCATGGCGGCGCAACATGGTCTCTCTTCCAAAATGCAAAATGTGAAAAGTGGAAATGATTAGGGTTTGAATTTGGCTCGCCCTAAATCCGACTAATGATGGTTTTTCTTTTATTTTATTTAGACTTCATTTCAAGTAAAATTCTTACATGATTTCGCCTTTGGTTTTGACTTAAAGTCAAAAATCTAATTATGTAAAAGGGGCCGTGACTTTTTAAGTCTTTTGATTTTGCATATTTAGGGTTTAACTCTATGGATTTAGGTAGTGCCAATTCTTGGCTAAATATTAAAGATAATGTATTATTCTTTAATATTTAGTATACAATAAAGGTAAGTTAAATGAGTGTTAAGTATTAAAATAATCATCAAGTGGTTATTTTTAATATTTAATTAAAAGAATGCCTTTTCAAATAAATCTGTGTAAAAGATGTAAGTGAGGGCCAACTGGAGATTGTTATCAATTTGAAGACTGAGTTCATGCATATTTTGCTTCAAGTTTCACTCCAGTTTATGAGATATTATCATCATATACAATACAGAGATAGAGTTCAAGTCATTATGGGCGGATTGGTAAAAACGAGGTAGTTTTGCATACTTTAAGCCACTTTTTCAGGGAGTTGCAGTTCAGTTGGAATAGTGCATGTATCAGTTATGACTTGGCAGTGAGTTTGAGCTTGATTGGACTTATTTTTGCATGGTTTTGGGCCTCCTTTTCAGAGATATTTTCTTCTGCTCGAATTTGGCTTTGGAATTATCACCCTTTCTTGGAGTTGGACTTTCAGTTCTTTTTGCATGCCTTTTGGAAAGGTTTTTTGTATATATTGAAAAACTTAACTATTTTTCAATCTAGTTCTTGTTTTCTACCTTTGCCTTCAGCAAAGAAGATCATCTTGTAACTCAGCTTTCAGATTAATATAGCAATGTTTTTTACAGGTTCAAAGTGTGTAATTGTAGAAGATTCCTTTGAATTTCAGTACTTTAGAGTTTGCCTTCTAGATTTCGAGCATCGTTTTTGTGAAGAATTTGATCGAAGAATTACTGTGTTTCAGTTCTGAAACCTCTGATATTTTCTATCTTTTTCACATATCTGTATGCAATTTAGTTTAAAATCACTGGTTATGCACTGTGCTTATTAATAAGTTAATGCATTTTGTCGTGAAAACCTCGTTTTCCCTCAATATTGCATTAGATCAAAGCCTCTGTTTAAATCATTCAAGTGATTAAATTATTGAATCTGGTTGTGTAGATTTGAGTTTTAAGAAGTTTATTGTGAGTCATAGTTGCAAGTCATTATCATTTAGGTGCAATCACCTCTCGTAGCTTTAGAATTTCAGTTCAAGCAAGCTTTCTTTCTCTTTCCCAGCCAAGTCAGTTAGTTTTTAGGAGGTTTTTTCATCAGGGAACCAGCCCTCTCTGGAGATTGATTCTCGAAATTAGGCAACCCACAGGCCTGAGAATCATTCCATGTTTCAACAGATTGCTAGATTTAACTAATCGAGTGTTCGGGTGCAATTTGAATTGACAACAGTTTTTGGCACGCCCGGTGGGACTCTGAATCACTTTTCAGAGCAAAGTTTTATAGTTCAAGCTGCTGTTTGGTATATACAGCAGTTTATTCCAGCCTTTCAGAGGATTATTTTCATATACCTGGCGACTCCGTTTCTTAGTTTTTAGCAGATCAAGTGCACACAGCCTATGAATAAAATTCAGATGCGAAGTTCTTCTTCGTTTGAGTACTTGCAGCTGTCTTCGCCAAAGAGAATAGGGAGGACAACCAAGCGAGCATCTGGTAAATCTACAAGAAAACGATCAGTTTCTCCGATTCAAAGGGCATAACCAATCGTTTATACATCGAGAAGAAGAGGCAGATCGTTAACAAGGCAGCCAAGTTCTTTCGCAGCTTCACCAAGTTACAGAGTACCGGTTCAGCCTGTACCGATTATACAAGCAATAAATTTTAGAACAGCAGCAGTTTCGATGGCAGCTAGAGCACATGCTTTTGTTCCATTTGATGGGGGCAGCCCGTTAGATCTGGCTTTGCATGATGATATACCAGTAGCAGCACTCAAAAGTCTGCCTTTCTTCACTGGTGAAGATCAGACTACGTCAATTGAGCATATTAGAGACGTAGCCTCATTATGTGGAGTTCACCATGTGACTCAAGAGAATGTGGCCTTAAGATTGTTAGCAGCATCATTCAAGGGTAAAGCATCTCATTGGTTTCGTGGCTTACCAGTTCGTAGCGTCCCAACATGGGATGACTTAGGAGACAAGCTGACGAAGCAATTTTCAGACAAGTTCGATCATTTATCTCTAGTTGAACAAATGACGACTATTAAGAGAGCGCCACAAGAACAAATGATGGACTTTAATTTTAGATTCTAAAGGACATGGGATCGAATTCCAGCCACGGTAAGGTCCACTCCTGACCACGCTTTTCTGTATTTTCTTAGATCGTTGCATAGTAATATTGCCTTAATGATACGGTCAATGGGTGGGTTAACCTTACCAGCAGCATATGACATTGCCATTAGAGCTGAAAATTGCCTCATACAAGCTGGTAAACTTGCCCCAAGACCCCCTATGCCAATTTTCCCTGAAGTACAGCCATATATGCCCATTCATGTACCTCCAATAGCCACTATACCTGCTGTTCCAGCCTTAGGTTTCCAAGCAACAGTACAAAATAATGTTGTTCCAGCAAATTTTGATTTGCAAGGTCTAAAAGATACCCAACAACAGCTAATGAGTGACCAACAACAAATGGCCAAGTTACTTCAAACTGTGAGTAACAATTTGGTAAGTCTTAAAAACCAGCAAGGTCAAAATTTCAGGCCTAATCAATCATCCTTTCAAACAAATAGGCCTGCTTATCAAGCTGATTACCAGGGACAGAAGAGGAATTTTAACTTTAGGCCTAATCAACCATTTAACCCAGCTGATGCCAATACATAACAACTTAGCGCAGGATTATGTTTGGTGTTATCCCTGCAATCAGCCTCATAATTAGGCTACTTGCATGAACGGGGTGATTAATCAAGCACTCATGGTGCAAAATAGTTATGCTGCTTCTAAACAAACAAATAAGGAGGATAGTGATCAGCAGGGTGAACAAACGCATCAAACTGACCTTGACGTTGCCATGATGAACTGGCAAGGAAGTGAGTTTTGCGGAGTTAATCACGCATAAGGTCAAAATCAGTCAGCTACTTCTATTGCAGCCAATACAAGGGCCAAAAAGAGAGCATTTGACCTTAGATAGCAAGCTGTCCCTGATAAACAACAAGCAGAAAGAGACAAGCAGCCTGCTGTTCACCAGAAAAATCAAGATTTTACAGCCCAACAGGGGCAGGTTCAGCCTTCAACAGCTCAGAATGTTCATGTTTTAACAAGACAGCAAGTGGGACCATCAAAGGAGCAGCCCAAAGTTCAATTTCAGCCTCAAGCAGCTCAAGTAGATGCTGTTGTTCAAAAGGTACAGTCAAAGGTTGGTGCTTCTTCTTTCAATATCGTTGAGCATATGAAAAAAACAACTATTGGCATCACCATGATAGATGCATTATATTTGCCTGGACAAAAAGAAAGCTTGCAGGAGGCATTGGCTAAAATATAAATTTATGACAAAGTGAATACAGAACAGCCAAGTGTTCTTGCAAACAGTTCAGATCAAAAGTAAGAAAAGCCAGCTAAAGAGGTAAAACCACTCCCTTTTTATGTCAGTTTGATAATTGGTGAGAATATAGTGCATAACTGCATGATCGACAGTGTAGCAAGCAGCTCAATCATGCCCAAGCAGCTAGTAGACAAGTTAGGTCTCGAGTATGAACCTTTGTCAAAAGGGGTAGTTCAATTAGACGGTACAACTATTAAGTCTGTAGGAGTTATCAAAAATCTGCCCCTTACATTGCATGCCTGTCCAAATTTTCAAATACCACAGGACATTTATGTTATTGATCTCCCACCTTACTTTGCCATCTGCTTATCTAGAGATTTCACTGCAAAGTTAGGTGGTTATTTGTCATCAGACTGGTCTCACATGTTTTTCAGAACCAGATACGGTACCAGAGTTACCATTAAATCAGAACCATTAGCTAAAGACCATATTGAACCTTATGTTCCGAACCCCATAAACGCAAACCTAGCTTTCCATGATCAGGAGGAGCAATCCGTGACTCTCGACCCCACTGTACCTATAGAAGGCATACCAGACATAAATCTAGATGAGTGGGCAGCCGAGAATCACGAGATTGATCCGTTCAATCTCATAGATGAAGTAGGTTTGGGCGTTTATATGATTCGAGAACCTGATGCAGTTATTCCGAATCTGGTTAAGGAGGAAAAACAGCAAGTACAGCAGTTTCAACAGCTTTGGAAACTTTATTTTGACGGTTCTAGAAGTAAAATTGGTGCTGGTGGAGGTGCTGTTCTGATTTCACCCGAAGGGAACAGGTATTATTCAGCGTTTAGATTTGCTTTCAGCTGTTCTAACAATGTTGCTGAATATGAAGCATTAATACATGGCTTAGAATGGGCCAGAAAAAGGAAGATTAAGTGCTTGCAGGTGTTTGGCGATTCAGAATTAATAGCAAATCAAGTCAAAAATCTGAATTTAACAAAGAATGATTTGCTGAAATTGTACAAACATCGTGTTTGGGACCTAATTGAGGAATTTGATGCATTTAATCTACAATCAGTGCCCAGACTTCAGAATAAGCAAGCTGATAAACTTGCTGCTCTAGGGTCACAGTATGATATCCCAGTTGAAATTCACAATGTGGAGGTACAGCAGTACGTGAAGGTAGTTGTTAGACCTTCAGTACCTGATAATAACATAAGTTGGCAGATTTTTGATAGTGATGAACAAATATGCCATTTTCTGATGGAGGAGGCTGAGTTTTCTACTGGAAACTAGCGTAAGTTTGATCAGCAATATGGTGATCAAATCATGCAGTTAAAGTCTAATAAACTGCCAAAAGGTTTAGTGACTCTTGAGTCAATTTTCAACACTGATGATCAGGTTAGGAAAGACAAATCTGGTATCACAGTGAAGCAAGAACATTATGAACAGATAGAAATATTCAAGGACAAGCTCCTTAAGCTTGGGAAGATCTGCACAAAGGAGGAGCAGCAAGCATTCATCTTGCTTTGCCAAGAATTCAGCGACATATTCACTTGGCAATATGGGGATTTGAAGGGTTTTAATCCTGAATTAGCTCAGCACACAATTGAGCTCGAGCCAAATGCAAAACCGGTGAGACAGAAGCAGAGGCCTCTGAACCCGAAGTTAGAACAACTGATGAAAACAGAATTAAATAAGTTGATCGAAGGTAGCATAATATTTCCAATCAAGCACACTTCATGGGTGTCAAATTTGGTGCCTGTCAGGAAGAAAAGTGGGGAGATAAGGTTGTGCGTTGATTTCCGTGATCTAAATAGAGCTTCACTCAAAGATCACTACCCACTGCCTTCAATGGAACAAATATTGCAGGTTGTTTCAGGATCAGAAAGGTTTTCGTTGCTGGATGGGTATTCGGGTTATAACCAAATCTTGGTGAAAGAGGAGGATCAGTATAAGACGGCTTTTACCACCAAGTGGGGTACGATGGCTTACGGAAAGATGCCGTTTGGACTGTCAAACGCCGGAGCCACCTTTCAGAGAGCAATGGATATGGCTCTCCAAGGTTTGATTAACAAATTCGTTCTTGTTTACTTGGATGATGTTACTGTTTTCTCACGTAGTGCTGATGATCATTTCAGTCACCTTAGACAGATTTTTGAGAGATGTAGGGAGTATGGAATCTCATTAAATCTGAAGAAGAGTATTTTTGCTGTACACGAAGGTAAGCTTTTGGGTTATATCGTTTCAAAGGATGGCATTTCTATTGACCCAGAACGTATTGCAGCCATACTGGCTTTACCACTGCCCGCTCACAAAAAGGGTTTGCAGAGTTTCCTGGGCAGAATTAACTTTGTAAGGAGGTTCATTCCAAATGTTGCAGCCTTGTTACAGCCATTGACAGCCATGCTGAAGAAAAATATTCAATTCAGCTGGTCAAAAGAAGGAAAGAGCAGTTTTGAACAGATTAAGGAGGCACTTGCAGCAGCCCCTACTCTTATAAATCCTGATTTTGAAAAGGATTTCATATTGTACGCATTCGGAGGAGTGGAAACCATCTCCGCAATGCTCTGTCAGCAAAATAACGAAGGTATGGAACAGCCCATAGCTTTTTTCAGTCAAGTCTTGCATGACTATGAAACAAGATATTCATTCGTTGAGAAGCATGTACTTGCCATAGTGAGAAGTCTGAAGAAATTCAGACATATGCTGTCTAATAATAAGATAAATCTGTTGGTAGCTCACCCAACAGTCAAAGAGTTTCTGCTGAATAAAGATATTAATGACAAGCGAGCAGGCTGGATAACCAAAGTTATGGAGTATGACATCAGCATAAAAGTTACCAAGCTTGTTCGAGGTAAAGGACTGTGCGAACAACTTACAGAAAATGAAGAAAACAGCAGTAAAGAGATTGCTGCAGTTCTGAAAAATGAAGATGAATCTGCTGTTTCAGCTGTTTCAGCTAATTGGATTCATCAAATGGTCCATTATTTGTATACTGGAGATTGCCCAGAAGGTATGGATAAATCTAAACGAAGGTATTATAGATTGCAAGCAATTCCTTATGCAGTCATAAATGATGTTTTGTATAAAAAGGACTTCAATGGAGTATTCCTCAGATGTATTTACCTAGATCAGATTGAAAGAATTCTGGAAGAATTCCATGATGGACCTGCTGGAGGTCACTTTGCACCTCGTACTACAGCTTTGAAGATTATGAGAGCAGGCTATTATTGGCCAGATCTTTTCAAAGATGCACATACTTATGTCAGAAAATGTGCTAAATGTTCACTTTTTGCAGGAAAATAGAAGTTAGCAGCCCTGCCCTTGAATCCAATTCAGGTTGAGCAGCCATTTGGGAAGTGGGGACTTGACTTTATCGGTCCTATTAACCCACCGTCAAGTGCAGGTCACAAGTGGATCTTGACAGCAACAGATTACTTCACAAAATGGACGGAAGCAGTTGCTCTAAAAGATTCAAATGAAACTTCAGTCCTAAATTTTTATCAAGACATTGTTTCTAGGTTTGGTACTCCCGAGTCCATTATTTCAGATAATGCTTTAGCTTTTGTTGGCTTAAGAGTTTCAGATTGGTCAGTAAAGAATAATGTTTATCTGAACACTTCATCCAATTATTACCCTCAAGGTAATGGACAAGCTGAATCAACAAATAAGAATCTGATTAAGATCATCAAGAAGACAATAGAAGATAATCAGAGGTCATGGCATGACAAGCTTAAATTAGCCCTTTGGGCTGATAGAATTACACCAAAACGGTCAACAAGTTTTTCACTGTATGTTTTGGTTTATGGTAAGGAGGCCAAGCTGCCTATATCAATAAAATTCCCAACTCTGAGTTACATAAAGGAATTGGAGTTGCTTGAAGAGGAGCCAATGCAAGTTAGGCTTGCTGAGTTAACAGAGTTGGACGAGACCAGGAAAGAAGCTTTCAGAAGGCTTCAGATTCATCACTCTCAGATGAAAAAGACATTCGACAGGAAAGCAGTTGCACGAATCTTCAATGAAGGTGACTTAGTTTTCAAATGGGATGAGTTGAAGAGCAGGCCGGGAAAACATTCTAAGTTTGACGCCATGTGGGATGGCCCTTACATTATAACAACAAAAAAGGAACACAATGCTTTCCAACTCTCAAAACTGGATGGTGAGGTATTACCAATCCCTGTTAACGGGATTCATTTGAAGCAGTGTTATTAAGCTTCAGGCTTTCAGCTGTACATAGTAGAATTGATTTCAAGTTTTAGTATGCTTTCAATAAGTGCCTGCTGGCACATTTCATTTCAGTTTTGTCTGGTTTTCAATAAGTGCAATTGCTGCACCTGTTTTTCAAATTCTGTCATAAACAGAATTTCAGTAGTTTCTTTCAGTTTTTTGTTTGTGTTGAGTTACAATTTTTAGAAATTCCAAGAGCAGAGAAGGACTCCATGCCCAATGAATATACTCGGCAACTGGTCTTTTGTGTTTAACAGGCAAACACTCCGCAGAGGTCGCCAATTTGTTACCTATTTTTTCACTTTACGCTCAATAGGTAGAGCTGAATGAAGTTCAGCTATTATAGGTACAGGAAATTTTCAAATTTTGCTGATAAAGTGTTCATTGATCATCATTGAGATCATCTTACAAATGTGACATAAGCTTATTGTGCAAATGTTTAAAACAGAAAATTAAGAGAAATTTGCATAATGATATTTTTATTCATTTTGTGAAATGTTGAATCTCGCACAAGCCGCGAGAGTAACTGAGTTTGTTTCTAACAATCAAGAGATGAATACTAAATCTAAATGGACAGACTACACTGCTGAAAATAACATAAACGTAAAAAAGAGAAGCAATTCATCATTGCCTGTAATGATGAATCACTTCGTTGGTGCTTCTAGCCGTCGTGCCTCCAAGCAGTTGCAGCCTCGCTTCATCGCTCCGTGTACCTGCAAAATCGTTAAGGAAATGGTATTAGAGTTATACTCTAAGCAATGGTGAATTAATTTCTACCTTATGTCTATGCTACAGACAGAAATGTAATTTGCATTAAACCAAGCATTCATCAGATAATTGAAAAAGATCAAGCGGAAATACATAATTCAATGGAAGCTTTCAGCTTCTTATATTTTGCTGACATGTTTGTTTCAATGTGCAGGAACAGGTTTATCATATTCGAGTTCATTTCATCAGATATGTGGAGTAAAACGGGCTCCCACAAGGGTTGAGCCCGGCATATCAGGTTTTCAATTATAGAGCAAGAAAGGATTACTGTACTATAATATCAAATGATAAAAACAGTCTAAATCAGCATGACGAAACTGATTGAGCAATTATCTTTTGCTCACAAATCAAAGGAACAGTAAAGTAGCATGGCAGATAAATGGAGCATTCAACATTTTGTTTTGTTTCTTACACCATCAAGTGCATGCACAGTCTACAGAAGACTCAAGATAACAGTTTAACTTCAACATTATGAGAAGAATTTCCATGTTTAGCAAAGAACAATGAGTGAAAGAAGATAGTAAGCTGATTCATACATTGCGCTGGGTAAATGAAAGTATTAGATTCATAAGTAAAAGGAGTGCTATCCTAGAAAATGCATGATACCTTGAAACTTTTGTTTGAATCAAAGATGAGAGAACAACAGAAAAGTACAACACTTATTAATTTGCTGAGTGTGATGGTGAAAACACATTTGATGGTACACACAGTAAGAGCAAAGCATCATAATTTATCACAGTGCGTAGTACAGATTGCTAGAAAATATGTGATAATGATTACAAATACAGTAACTTTGAAGGACAGTGAGAAGTTTGAACTGGTAGAGCAGCAACGAAGTATGCAAAATGAGAGGATATCAGAACTAGTTTTCATCATGAGTCATCGTTGTATTTGAATTTCTATGTGTTCAATAAGATTCATTGAACAACAAAAAGAGATTGCATTTTCTCTTTAATCAAATATTGAACAGCAAAAAGAGATTGCATTTTCTTTTTAATCAAATATGGAACAACAAAGAGATTGCATAAGAGTATATTTTACAAGAAGAAAAGTTAAATCTTTCATCTATAATTCGGTATCAAGGGAAACAATATGTGAAGTTTATTTATTCTTGTCTTGAGGCTCATCAAAAGAATTGTTGATGCCTGTACAAACATAACTCTGACCATGAAGGGTTTTTTTTTTTTAAATAGGAAATATGATGAGTCAAAAATACCCAGATCTAATATCATTCATGACGGCCTGGAGGAGTTTTTTTGCATATACCCAGATGAGATTTCAAACTGGGAAATACATTTTCTTTGCTATCATGAATATTTGAAGCTTCATATCAAGAGAAAACGTGGCTGTATGTCTACAGAAAATTAGATTCAAAGAAAGAAAATGCCCAGCTTCAGATTTTAAGCAAAAAGGTGACTGTTTTTCATAGAAAATGAAAGCATTTTTCTGTTATGAGTTCACAAGTGCTATATTCTTTGAAAAAATTGAAAGAAGGCATCATGGCGCGGCTTAAAGAGTGAAGTTTTTGCAGAAAAATGAAGGAAATAGACCAGATTCATTTTTAAAGCAAGTTTGTTTTTTATTTCTGAAAAATACTTCAAAGAACTTGCATGGCAGCTTCAAAAAAATACAGATTCATTGCCCAGATTCGCACAAAAGAAGGAAAAACAGACTTTTATCTAAAAATACCTCTTGAAATCTTCACATTTTCGAATTTGAAAGGTCTCTACAGCAGTTCGTGGCTTTGAGATTTCATGGCAGCCAGAAAAACGTGATTTCATGCCCAGATTCGAAGCAAAGCTCATAGAAACGAAAATGCATCAATTAGAACAGAAAATTGCGCTCAAATGCTCAACGTTTTTTGATAAAAAAATGTCTCATGTTCCAGATTCGGCCCCAAAAGGCAGATTCGAATTTCTTCATGGCAGGAAATACCAAAAGCAAAGCAATTCGCGGCTAGGGTTTGAGTCATGGCGGCGCAACATGGTCTCTCTTCCAAAATGCAAAATGTGAAAAGTGGAAATGATTAGGGTTTGAATTTGGCTCGCCCTAAATCTGACTAATGATGGTTTTTCTTTTATTTTATTTAGACTTCGTTTCAAGTAAAATTCTTACATGATTTCGCCCTTGGTGTTGACTTAAAGTCAAAAATCTAATTATGTAAAAGGGGCCGTGACTTTTTAAGTCTTTTGATTTTGCATATTTAGGGTTTAACTCTATGGATTTAGGTAGTGCCAATTCTTGGCTAAATATTAAAGATAATGTATTATTCTTTAATATTTAGTATACAATAAAGGTAAGTTAAATGAGTGTTAAGTATTAAAATAATCATCAAGTGGTTATTTTTAATATTTAATTAAAAGAATGCCTTTTCAAATAAATCCGTGTAAAAGATGTAAGTGAGGGCCAACTGGAGATTGTTATCAATTTGAAGACTGAGTTCATGCATATTTTGCTTCAAGTTTCACTCCAGTTTACGAGATATTATCATCATATACGATACAGAGATAGAGTTCAAGTCATTATGGGCGGATTGGTAAAAACGAGGCAGTTTTGCATACTTTAAGCCACTTTTTCAGGGAGTTGCAGTTCAGTTGGAATAGTGCATGTATCAGTTATGACTTGGCAGTGAGTTTGAGCTTGATTGGACTTATTTTTGCATGGTTTTGGGCCTCCTTTTCAGAGATATTTTCTTCTGCTCGGATTTGGCTTTGGAATTATCACCCTTTCTTGGAGTTGGACTTTCAGTTCTTTTTGCATGCCTTTTGGAAAGGTTTTTGTATATATTGAAAAACTTAACTGTTTTTCAATCTAGTTCTTGTTTTCTACCTTTGCCTTCAGCAAAGAAGATCATCTTGTAACTCAGCTTTCAGATTAATACAACAGTGTTTTTTACAGGTTCAAAGTGTGTAATTGCAGAAGATTCCTTTGAGTTCAGTACTTTAGAGTTTGCCTTCTAGATTTTGAGCATCGTTTTGTGAAGAATTTGATCAAAGAATTACTGTGTTTCAGTTCTGAAACCTCTGATTTTTTCTGTCTTTTTCACATATCTGTATGCAATTTAGTTTAAAATCACTGGTTATGCACTGTGCTTATTAATAAGTTAATACATTTTGTCGTGAAAACCTCGTTTTCCCTCAATATTGCATTAGATCAAAGCCTCTGTTTGAATCATTCAAGTGATTAAATTATTGAATCTGGTTGTGCAGATTTGAGTTTTAAGAAGTTTATTGTGAGTCATAGTTGCAAGTCATTATCATTTAGGTGCAATCACCTCTCGTAGCTTTAGAATTTCAGTTCAAGCAAGCTTTCTTTCTCTTTCCCAGCCAAGTCAGTTAGTTTTTAGGAGGTTTTTTCATCAGGGAACCAGCCCTCTCTGGAGATTGATTCTCGAAATTAGGCAACCCACAGGCCTGAGAATCATTCCATGTTTCAACAGATTGCTAGATTTAACTAATCAGCGTTCGGGTGCAATTTGAATTGACAACAAGTACTAGGGTCAAGCATACAATAGTGCCCCTACAACATGATTTGACCCCTAAAAAGCTCTCATAATGGAGAGTGACCAATTTTGAGAAAAGGATAGGGTGATTGTCCAAATGCATGTTTTCATTAAGAGGAAAAATGACCTTCACTAATGGGAGAGGTAACCTACCCATCCAAGAGTTGCAATTTGTGAAATTTCTATATATTGGGAGAGGGAGGAGTGGGGTGCTACCCACTTCTCCTCTTGGATAACTTGAGTGGAGATGGTAGAAGAAAAGAGAAGAGGAGAGAAGTCCACCTCTTTCGAAAGATGGTGGTTCAGGATGGCTTGGCTTGGAGGAGAAAAAAAGAGATAAAAGATTTCAATTCCTTCACCTAAAAGAAAGAGATAAGTTCTTCCTATTTTCACTTACCCTTGTTATTGATAGTAAAAAGGTGACATAGTATATGGATCATGATTGAAAACAGAAAGTAGAGAACTTAGATGCATGAAATTTGTGCTATGTTAGTTATTTCTTTTTTAAAAAAGAGAGAAAATGCTCCATTTATCATCATGGAGCTGAAAAAAATAAAAATTCCTTGCTCAGGGGTATGGCTAGAGCCCACGAGGCTCCATGATGCCATTACGGTAGGGTGGAGAGCAAGCATTTCTATAATGATTGTTATTTATTTTGTTTCTAGGTAATATTGTAGAGATAAGAACTTGAATAAATGATGTTTGTTGTAAAATGTCACAATATAAAGAGCAATCATTTTGTTGTTACCTTTGTATCATGGAAAGAGATAGTACTTTGTTGAAAAATAGGAGATGAAGAAAGGGTTATTTCATTGGTATGCTGACCATCAAATCTATAATTATTATTTGTAATATTGATTTTTTTCTGCATCAAAGAAACTAATTCAGAGTAAAAATAAAAGTTTCCTTTGTTAAATTTTGAGGTGGATATTAAGAGGGTTTTGAGCGAAATAATTGTAGCTCCCCAAATATGGAAATGCAAATTGTGTGTTCATAAATTTGCATATGCTAACAACCAAATATTGGAAGGTAAATACATAAATGTATAATGTTGAGTTGTGAAACATAAATTTAAAGCTTATTTTTTTAGACGTACTTTTTTATTTTGTTATTTGAATCAAATATATCCATTACCCAAAATAAATGAATTTGTCAAATATCTAATTAAAATGAATATCTTTGGATTTATATTCATTATATATGTATTAAGAGTATAACACATGAATAGTGTATAACAGTGACTGTTAAATGATATAGTAATATATGCAAAAATGTATACATTTAGAACAAAACAAAGTAAAATAAATCAGTATGCTACCTAAAGAATCTAGTAAAAACAATGGCATCCAACTAATCCTATTAACTCTCCATACACTTGACTTACCCAAGCAATTAGTGGGTCATTCCACCAAAAGTATCTAGAAGGAACAAGGACATTCATCTCACCATAACCAAAAATTACCTTAGGGTTTGTTTGTTAGTTATACGCTGTTTAAAATATATGAATATAATTTTTATGTGTGGAAATTTTGGGATTTAAGAACACAATATAACCAAGAGGAGTTCCTCCATTAACACAATAAATAAATATAAATATATATATATAGATAGGTAAATAAATAAATAAATACAAATGATGTTGGGAAGATAATAAACACATGTATTTCCCCATCACTGAACAACAGCTCTAAGATGTATTTTCCTTTACAAAGCCAATAATAATAATAATACCACTCAGCCATTATAGTAAAGAAAGTGATAGAAAAATAGATTTCTTGTGAACTCAAAAAGAGTTCATAAAATGAACACGTCTGTAGAAATCGTCAAGGTTGTAAGATACATTCTGGCGTTGGCTTTCTTCTATGACTGAAGGAGGATATCAATCCTCTGATTGTTTAGGTTTGGAATTTCTTTCTTCACCACTTGACCTTTGAGTCACCAGAATCATCTATTACTATAAACTATCCATGCCTTCCCTTCACTACCGCAACCCCTTATGAATCAGCTTGCTAAAAAAACCAGCAGGGAGAAAAAGAAAACAACATAGCATATAGGGTTCAACTCCTTGTTGGTGAAGTAGAAATAAATCCTAAGGCATTTAGATTGGCATTCCATTCTCACCGGCATCTTAATTACAGGATAGTGTTGCAGTCAAACATTAGGTAAGGAGATATCTGACCCCATCATAATAATTCCTAAATTGGGTTGGAATGAATAATGGCCTTTGTTAAGTAGGATCTTGACATAATTGCATGGTTGTGACTCAAACCATTTTAAATGTGGACTCAACATAAGTATGAAACCAACCCAATAGTTAGGGGCTAGGTCGAAATTTATTAGCAGTTTCATCTATAACCAAAACACAGTAAATATCCTTACAGTGTGACAAAGCAGCTAGATGTGACAATAGCTTATGAGGGACTACAAGAAAGGTCAAGATGAAAAGGGGAAAATATAAAATGGAAGGCTAAAATGTTGATAGCTCAGTTGAAAACTAGCTCACATCATTTGAGATGTGAAATGGGAAGATGGAAAATACCGAAAGAGGGGTGGTAAGATAGAATTTGTTGTTTTTGCTCTTCGGGTTTAGTGGAGACAGAGTGGCACTACGTTATAGAGTGCAAAGCTTATGAGGACATCAAGTATTGTTACTCAAATTTGTTAAAAGTTAAATCATTAGTGGCTCTATTTGAAGAGGAAAATATTGATAAAATAGCAAGTTATCTAACCAAAATTCACAACAGAAGAAACAAAATCAGCAAAGAGATTGAAAACAACAATAAGTAGTTTGGTGGGGCAGTTTTGTTGTGTTGGAAAAGGCGGTTTTTTGATTTTATCTCTTGGGTCCCATAGACTGGCTGGTCTCATGGACATAATTAAAATCATTCGTTCATTCATTCATCCCCGCCCCACTGTATATGTGCATGATGCACGTACATTTCTCTTTTAACTCCAGCACGATCGTTGCAGTATGATTGTGACTAGGCTGATAAGTTGAAGGGGATCAATTCTTTCGCCATTAAAGCCATCATTCATGTTAGGTGTGTAATAAAGTGATTAGTCTTGGATCAATAATGATACCATTGACCTGAAAAGTCAAAAGTGTGTTAATATTATAATCCAAGGATAAACTCTCTTCAATTCAACTAGACGGTGATTAATTAACATGAAAATAATAATATATTTCGCCATTTGATTAATTGAAAAACTATATTATTACTGTCACCGATGGGGATTATAAGAATCAAGATTCTGATTTAATAACTGTGAGATGGTTATAATTCCTAGTGGTAATTAGTCGATAGGCTTCTATTGTGGACTTCTTAGTCCACATAATCGACATACCTATCTCACGCTGGCATTAAACCTCTTCACAGCTACTAGAAAAAAAAAATCAGTTGTAAGTCTTTTTCCACGGGAGAGTTGCAATTTATGATTTTTTTCCACGGAAGAGCTAAAATTTAATACAAAACTCGTAGCTATCAAATCGAATCTTATATCTTTAAAATCATATCAAATCAAATCTCCTTAGGTGTAAAATCAACATATTTTTAGGTGAATGCTTGTTGTAAACGCCTCACTTAGATAGTTTGATCTATCGGTTGGAAAGGGACCAGAAGCTTCCGGCCATGGGAAGAGGCTCTACACTCTTCAGGAGCCAAATAATTCCTCAATTCACTTCAATTTAACTCATTCATCACTCACCACAATCGCTACCTCAATTTCAAGTGTACTCTAATCATTCTCTTATGGTGGTGAAATCCTGCAGTTTGGATGTGGATTCTTTTGCTACTCTATTCCTTGTGACACTAGCTACTCTTTTGTAGTTTTTTTTGTTATCTACCAGACTAGTTATGATGATCCCAGACTAGTTATACTGATCCAGATGACCTGCAGATGGTATGGACTGCAAACAAAGAGCTTTTGGTGCAAGACGACGCAACCCTTGGATTGACCTCGTCTAGGAATCTTGTGTTGAAGGACGTAGATGGCAATCTATTCTAGTCTACAAATACATCCTCCAAAGATTTTTAAGGACTAATGATCAAAGAAACAAGGAACTTTGTGTTCTTCAATAGCTCCAATGGAACCATGTGGCATTCTTTCAACAATTTCACTGATATGCTCCTGGTAGGCCAGAAGTTGAAGGTGGGACATAAGCTTACTGCAAATATTTCATCGACCAATACAAGTCAAGGGTTTTACTATAGATCCTTAAAAGTGGACAGCTTTGGTATGTATATGGCACCTGCACCCACTCAAATGTATTTTAAGGTATTCACACTTTCTAACATAGATTATGTATAGTTCGATAATGAGACACTCAATTTCTATCCTGGCAGATATCCATCGACCCTAATTACATTGAATTTTTCTATACCTAAAAATTGAGTCTATCTTAAGATTGATTCAAATGGGCATTTGCAGTTATATTCTTTCCAATAAAAAACTGGAAAGTCTCTTACTGACTATTTGACAGGCCCTATTATTTTATTAACTATATGTGAGTATCCTAGAACCTGTGGTGACTATGGTATCTTCACATATGGTCAATGAAGCTGTCCAACAGAGGCCATTGCTTTTAGTCAGATTGACGCCTCCAAACCCAGTTCAGGTTGTGTTCCACTTAGTCCTTTCATCTGTCCAGAGAGATCTACAATCAGTAGCAATCCACAAGATACGAGTTATTGGAGATGGACCATATTTCCTATTTTACTTTTTCTTATGAAAATGCATCTACAACAGAGTTGGTTTCAAGAGAGGAATGCAAATCTCTTTGCCTAAAAAATTGCACTTTCAAAGCTACTTTTTTCAGGTATAATATCTCTGAGAAATATCCTAGTGGTTGTTATCTAGAGTCCAATGTCTACTCATTGCAAATGAACAACCCATGAGGTAAATTTTACAATTCCACTGCTTATATTAAAGTTAGGAAAAACTCCAAACGGGCTAATCGTTCAGTTATGGTTATCAGTATTGTTGTTAGTAGTGGACTGGTTGTGATGTTTCTCTTATTGGGGGTATGTATGGAAAAATATGGAAAATGCAATACAGAGGATAAAACAGATGAGCATGAGGAAGATGACACTTGTCAGAACTAACCGGGTGGGTTAAGTTTGCATTTCTCATTTTAGGAATTGGAAAATGCTACAAACAATTTCACCACGAAGCTTGACAGAGAATTACTTGTTATCTACCTTGCCTAGGATGCCTCCTGACATTTGTTTTGCCTATTGCATAGTAATGTGGGCTATTATATAAATGTTTAATTTCTAGAAGGAAAAACACACTTTTTTATGTATTATATAAAGCAATGACTATTGATTGTCTTCATTTGCATTTGCTTTCACTTGGTAAACTTAAGAGCCTAGCACAACCAATACTAAGCAATATCTTAATTTTTAATATAAGAGAAATAGAAAAAATATCCCTACGATTGCTCATATACAAATATTAATTGAATAGTTTTTTACAGAAATTGTTTGACGCTTGTGTATATATTTATTAAAGAGTTTCTAAAAATAAAATGATTCTTTCTATTTTGGGGTTCAGGTTGGTTTTTAGATAAATAAATTACTGTATTGGTTCATTTTTAGAAAATATAAAAAGTAAATGAAACAAATTATTTGGGTGTACTGTAATATGTTTGATTTGAAATTCATATATTGGGGTTTAATTTTATTTGTCTGGGTAAGAGATTTTGAATTCTTCAAATTAATGGATGCTAGGTTGCAGAGGCAATGATATCCACTTGGAGGGAAAAGGTTTATGTGTACTGTTGTAATGGCATTTGGACCTTGTCTTGGTCCAATGATAATTTATTGGGTTGGTTGGAGAGTGGGTGGAAGGAAGTAAAATGTCATTGTTACTGTTTTGGGAATTGGACTGGAGAAATTATCGTATTTCTTTGTTTTGAGAATGCATGATAATGAGCTCAAAATAGATATATGGGTATTTTATTGAATGTTTGATCCAAATTTTATTTATTGTATTTAAATGTTGTTTTCCTTGTTCAAAGGTTGTTTTATAAATTTATAGGGATGAGTTTTGCATTTAATAGTCTTCACACTTTAGATTCAATTTTTAGCTTTTTTATGTTTTCTCTTGGGTTACAGGGTTTGCTAATTTGTTGTCAGAGGTGGTTGCTTCTGTTGAATTGTTTTTTGTTTTAGATCATAAATTTGAGTTTGGAACTCTGCATAAGCTTGGCAAAGCTATTTTGTGATTCGGGCTTGGTGAAAACTTGCAAGCTGTTTTGTGACTTGAAGGTGGAAAACTTGGCCAAAACTCGACAATAAAAAAAGTATTACATATGAAAAATTGTATTTAAAGCAAGAGGTTGAAATAATTCTTGGGGGAGGGAAGGGAAGAAAATTCAAAGCAGGAGGAACCACACATTGAGCATCAACAACAAGATAAGAACAACTTTAGTGTGAAGGAAATTGCAGAGCATAATAAGAAATGACAATGATGGAATGGAATTCAAAGCGACATAAATAAAGTGACAACAACAAGAGATATAATTATTATGTTCAATTTGTATCTTAGAAATACCATGTGACTTGTACAAGTCAAATTTGTAGTTTAATACTTCATTTAATTTGTCTAACTGTTATTCTTATATTTTTGTTATAGTATTCCATTTAATGTAATATAATATTAAAATATATTTAAACTTTATCATTAGTTTCCTATCAGCTATCCCTTGAACCTCCTATAGGTGCAAGTGCTAGTCTAATAATGCTGATAATGTCTTGATGGAGTGGCGGGATCAATAAAAGTTCTATTATCCAATATTGCTGTTGATTTAAAAATGCTACCTTGGAGCCTTTCACATACCTGTGCATAGGTAGCTGAAGTTTCTCCTTCTCCTCTGGCACGTTCAATAGCTGATCCATGTCCCTTACCGAATTTTTCATGCCCCAACTCTAGAGTACTCCCCTTTTCAATAGCAGTGAGTGGCGCAGTACAACACATAATGTATCTCTATGTATTGTTATTTGCATAAGATAATAGCTAGCAGTCTGTGGGCTGTAATGCATCTTATGTTGAATATTAACTTCATTGCTATGTCTTCACTTTCACCGTAAAAGGACTCTTAAAACTAAACTAAACAAAAATACGTGCATGATGTGAGAATTAGTGGCTATTGATTAAGCCTTCATATATTGCATGTCGTAAGAGGAAAACTAATTACAAATTCCATTCCTCTATTCATTTATTTTTCTAAGAAATCGAATCCTTTAATCTTTAAGGAATAAAAACCCCAAAAGAAAAAATATGAGAGGAGGGCTTAGATTCCTTTAATAAAATAAGAGAAGTAAAGCCCACCCACATGTCCTAGTAAATTCATTAATAAAGTTAGTAAAGTATTAGTAATGGCAGTAATTTAACAAAAATATTAGTATTTATTAATTATTAATAATTTTATAATGAAATTAGTAAAAACAAAATCAATAAAGTTAATATCATATTAATTTGTATTTAATTATTTATAAGTTTTAGTAAAATGTTAGGGGTCGTTAACTTAATAATAGTTTTTTTTACAAAAGTTGTAAATATTTTAATTTCTATGAAGATATTTTATGATGATTAATTTTGTGAAATTAAGTAAAAAAATAGGAATAAAAATTATTAGTATTTCTTAAGGTCCAGTATACATGAATTATTATGTTTCTTTTTGTGATTCAATTAAAATAATGTTAGGACAAAAGAGAGGACACAATTAAATTAGCATTAGAATGTTATTTTAAAACACATAAAAATAAATATCCTTAGAAGAAACCCATAATCCGTTTTCAACTTTGATAGCCCAAATAATTGCCACATACCCTAATGCTAATTGCAAACTCTCCTTCACGTGGCAAACAAGACTTCAGAAGACACGTTGTTTAAAAAAGAAAAATTGTTGGGTTTTCTAATTTAAAATTTTGGGCATGACACAAAATGAGATCAAGTAGAAACACTAAGGACATCCAAGAAATTATTGATGCAAAACTTATTGAGCAATTTTTGTTTTTATTTGAAGATGCTCAAATCTCTATCAAGAAAGAAATAGCTAATATTATTTCCAATATAAAAATCCATGGGAGTGAGCAACAAATATTTTACTTAATTAAACAAGATCAGATGAAATCTCTATCAAATCTTGCTTCACATTCTGACACAGGACTTGCATCACTTTGTATACAAATCAACGATAATGTGAACTATTTTTTTAATTGGAAACCATAAAGCAACATTATCACAATGCATTAAAATGGGAATATATACGATCAATCTAGAGGTATAATGTTGAAATTTTGTTTCGTATGATTACTATTACTTTTAGCTTAACATTATATATTTGTTTAATTTTTTATTTATTCTTTTCTTTCTTATTATTGTATATTTTTCTATGAAAGAGGCAATTAAATTAAGGAAAATACTTGATGTAAAGATAAAATTGTGACTATGAGATGAAGATGAGATTTTATTCTTTTGATTAGTGTGGTTTGTAGGATTTATAGACCTTTTTTGAGAGATTGTTCTCATTAGCAAGTTCTAATAAATGTATTTAAACTTGAAGATAATATATTATGAGCATTTAATTTTAGAGTGGATTTATTAATCTATAATTATTATTATGTGTTTTCTTGATATCAAATATACTATTCTCTTACATCCTTGGATGATCTAAATAATCAAAATGATTAAGAGAGATATTAGATTTTGGAGGGTTTCTCTTTTGGTAATTAACATATTTTACTTGTATTATAGTTTTGGTGACTAATGGAATAAATTATAGCTTACCATTGCATCTAAAGAATCAAGAAAATTCAAATTTTCTTTTTATTCCACCCAAATCTAAAATGGTTTTCTTGAGAGATGTCCATATTTTTTATAGATAAAATTTTTAAGCATTTTGAGACAAATATAACACCACCATTGCATTTTAAAGCTCTAAACTCTAGGGATGAATTTTATTTCATCAAAACTTGAGCACTTGACCTATGAAACTAAGATATATAGTAATGTGTGGCAACTTTTTTGGAAAAAATATATACCCACATCATCTAGTTGCAAGACAAGTATCTTTTTTAGATATTAAGGTTTAATTTATTTCTAAATTTATTTTGGTTTGTTAGTGTGCTACACTATTTTAAATTATTATTTGACTGTATGTATTGTATGACTCCTCCACTTTATTTATCCATTATTCAAAGGTTTTAAATAAGTTTGGGTTTCTTGTAAGGTGCATGCCTATAATACAAGTTGTGTCCTATATCTTGTCAACCCTTTTAGTAAGAATGAAAAAAATTGGGTAGTCCATGAAGCCCTCTCCCTAGAGGCCCTTATGACCCTCCTTTTAAACCTATAGAATTTCATAATGTGGCATGTGGCAAGCCTACATGACATTCCATACACCTTGCAACCCATCTATTGTCCATTGATTAAAATTTGACAACTTCCCAACTATTTTTGGTAGAAAGTATTCAAATTTGGTAGCTCCATTAAAGTTGATTTTTATTCATTCTTATTTTGATCAAAAATTATAATTTTATTATTGTAGCCTTATTTTGACATCTATAAAATCATTAATACCAAGACTATTTTATATTTTTTGCAAGTGACAATTATACACATACACAGTAAATCTAAAGTTTTGAAATCATTTTGTGCTAAGATATTTAGTTTTTTTTTTATAATATAATACTTTAGGAATATCCAAGATGTGATTTAATTTAGCATTGTCTCTTTTTTATTCATTTATTTGGTTGGTGATTATTTCCTTTATGGTTGAAAGTAAGGTTATTAATCTTCTTACTCCATGCTACTATCATGCATGGAAAATGAAGATAAAAACAACTATTACAGTATAAGGGTTTTTAGTATATTTTTTCTAAA
The DNA here is from genome assembly GCA_007258455.2 of Sequoia sempervirens. Classification (NCBI taxonomy): domain Eukaryota; kingdom Viridiplantae; phylum Streptophyta; class Pinopsida; order Cupressales; family Cupressaceae; genus Sequoia; species Sequoia sempervirens. The sequence continues at coordinate 23,016 of VDFB02161859.1, forward strand.
CAATCACCACATATAAATAAGGAAAATGATAAATTTATAAATAAAAATAAACTTGGTGAGTAAATGGGACTTATTATATTGCATTTTTTTATAGTTTCCTCTTTCATATCATGGATTTAATACCACAACAAAAGAGGCTTGGGATATGTTTCATAAGTTGTTTGGAAAGGTTAATAAATTTTGATAATTGTAGATAGAAGCATACTTTTATTCTTGTACACCTAATTGAAATTTGAAAGGAAAATATATTATAGCAATAAAAATATTTCCATATTTCTTGAAGAGAGAAAAATATGCCAACAAGTATTTAGAATCCACCATACAAAAAATGATAAAAATGCTATCAAAATGACATGAATTATACCCAAGGAAAACCCTCATGAGGGAAAAACCTAGCCTTCAAAATCATCCACTCTCAATACATTATTCAACTATGAAACATTATAATACTCTTACAGAGTCTCCACAAATTTTTGAAATATCAATTCCTCTAATGCATCATCCATGTGTTGAAGCATAATGGCTAACCATACAATCGTAAATCCCATGTCATGCTTTAGCTATGCACTCTTCGAGATAGCTCAATACAAATAATAGCGAACCCAACCACTAAATATGTGCTTTCTTTTATAGATTCAAGTTCACACAAAATCACCAAGTAGTATTAGATAAACCATGTGTTTCAAAACAATGAGAGAAAATAACCATTAAACCCAAAATTATTTTTGATAGTACTAGGTTTTCTCAAGGTTAAATATTTTTCTAATTTATAACCCACACATAAAATATCTAACCAATATTAAAGTACAAATTTATAAGTAAACCCAAATAATTATTTATGGCTAAACAATCTCCTAATATGCCCACAAATAAATATTTATTTTAAATAATTAATATATTTATTTTTTATACAATTTGTATATCCTTTTCATAACATTCTCCCACTTTTTGTGCAAATTGCATAAGGATCAATAAATGAAATTCATCATCACATCCATCTATGGAACCACATGAATAACTAGCATTCTCTCATGGCCCATCATGATACCTACAATAACCCAAGGCAACCACCATCTCAAGTTAGAACTCTTGGTGTTCTCCAATATGCCACCTATGGAAGAAAATGAACAAGCCAAGGGGAAGATGCCCTAATCTGAATAACACAAACATCAAATACAACTGAAAAGAAAAGGGCTCTAAGTTGCTATCAAGGAAAAAAATCAGATGAATGGAAATAACAACCACAACATATGCTAATACATCCAATCATCCATACCTCCAACCCATAAGCCACAATCAAGCTCATTGGATAAAACTTGTTAGTCTCAGTTGATGGTTGTCAACTCCCCCTGGTCGGTGGCTCCAAGTTGGTAGTGCTTAGCCCCTTGGTCTTGGGCCTCGGTCCCATGGGGGACTATCCCTCATAGCCCATTGGCATAAAAAATTAAAAATTCCACTTGAAATTAAATGAAATTTAAATTTTTTTAAATTCTACCACCATTTCTAACCAGCGTTACCCAGTTGGGCCATTGATATGCCATTGTTGCCACCACCACTAGTGGATTGTCACCCTTCCACCAACCAATCACCATGAGACCCCATTTCTTTGAGGAATTTTTTCTTACAATGCTTGAAAATGTAGTGAGCTTGTCAATGTGGTAACATAGACAAGGTAGTGATTTGTTTGAAAAAATGCCTCAAAAAATATGGGGGAGACCCCATATTTTTTGAGGAATTTTTTCAAACAGATCACTACCTTGTCTATGCTAGGTACCACATTGATAATGTAATGAGCTTGTCAATGCTCACTACCTTTTCTATGCTACCGCATTGAACCAAAGCATTCAATCTACCCAATATTCATATGTAAAATTGGAACCAAAACATATGTACAAACTTAGAACCAAAACATATGTAAACTTGAAATATAGAAATGAAAGGTCTATGTATCAACTAATCTTGATGTACATACTTAGAAATATTTAATACAAATTATTGTGCATACTTAAAAATTAATAAGAAACAATGTGCATACTTACAAATTAATCCAATGAACCATTTGGGTCTCCTCTAATCTTTATTGTGTCAAGTATTGCCCCATGGTCAGACTCATGGACCTTCCACAAGGTCTTGTTCAAAGGTCTACCCCAATATTTTATCAAATGAACATTGGATGCCACAACAAGTTTTGAGTAATGAAGAATCTTTTGATGTTGTCAAATTCTTGAAACAACCAAACATTAACACTCTTATATGGGTACCTTCTAAGCCATGTTCTAGTAACAACCACCGATCCAGTAGGGTATTCGATGCTTTCTCCATCTATAACTGGGGCCTCAATTTATTTTTGGCCTCAACATAACAAAACAAGTAATAATTTGTTCCCTCTTCATTGTCTTCATCTGCAATAACTACATAAACATGCCCTACATTGATATGTGCAACAAATTAATGAAATTAGTCAACATTACAAAAAAAATTACAAAGTAAGATAACAATAGGAATTTCAAAAACTATGCAAGTAGATATATTACTTGGTTGAACTAGATATGATATGTGGTCAAAGTCAACCGATGATTCCATCTGTATTAGTTCCAATGTTGTCAAGGGTCGATATGTGTGAAGTGGGCTAAGATAATCACCATTCGCCAACCCACTCCTTTGAATCACATTCATTCCAGGATTGAATTGTACATGAAGAAAAAAAGCATGCCATCTTCCATGTATAGATACTCCATGAACCTACATTTGAGCTAAGGAAAGTGTGGAGCTCACTTGATCCTGTCAGTGTACAAAAATCCTCATATGGTGCAATGTTAGTATCATCTATCAATAAAAGAAATCTATGAATTGGAGACTTACCTTCATTACCTAGACCCATCGAAGCATTACATCACTCAACAATTCATTTTGCATCTTTCAACTTTTCATTGTCTTTGTACTTTAACTCTTCTCATGCTAATGCTCTTTTGATACATGCTCTTGTACTACCATGCTCCCCCTTCCCATGCCTAGCCTCAAAAAAGTTCCACATATGTTGAACACATGTAATAAGATGCATCCTTCTCAACCAATAGAACATCTATGAGTTCTTGAATTGTGATGTGCAGTTATCCAACCATATTATATGTTGATTGTATGCTATGCCCCTCCTAGACAAATCATTTTAGAATAACTAAAAGCAACCTTGCATGAACTTTGTAGAATGTGTGTGATCATCACTAATGTAAAAGTGGTACTCCCTTAATACCTTCATATTATCCTCTGTACTATTAGCTACATGAATGAATTCTATGTGGAAAAATATAGAAATTTTTGTGGAGTTGTAATATTGTGATTGCACCTCATGATGTGATTGTAGAGTGTATTTCTCTACAAATTCAACAACTAAAACAATGCTACCGAGTGGAAAGGTGTCCTTGCATAACTTGAATTGCAAGTCCAACCATTGAGCTCTATGGGTATGCCTTGCATACTCATACACTATATTGTCATGAAATGTAGACATAAACTGATACACTAGAATCTTTTGAATAACCAAATCACACCTTTTTTCTTCTTTGTACCATCTTTTGTATTTTAGGCCACTATTTTATACTTCCCAAACTCTACTAGTTCCTTTCCAACCACATGTGTGCTTTTCATATGTTCACATATTGGCATACGTTGCAAGCCGCCACAATGTTGGCATGTGTCTTCCAAGCATAATTTCCTATAGAATATTTTCCCTTACTCTCTTTCACATAATTTTTTTGATAAGAAGTCTTTTGAAGATGTTGGTGGGGCATGTATGCCACAATCCTACAAAACATTGTTAGTATGCAAATCTAAACATATAGAATGATAAACATCCAAATGGTTAGGAAATTCAATATGTAATCTACAACAAGTAGTGTGTGTGTGATTTATCTTGACATAAAAAGGTTTTAGCATTTCAAAATATTTATGATAAATTTTAATTTGAGGATACTCTAGAAATTTACAAAAAAATGTGTATGAGTCATATCCAGAAAATGCTTTGGATGTGGCTCACGATTTCGACTACCAATTCTCCTTCTTACCACATCGCTTTGATTCAGAGAAACCCTTGAGTTATTCTTCCAAAAGTATTCAATTAGTGATCTCAATACTTCAAAAAATGGTTTATCTTTTTGTGGTAGTCTCCCCGAGAACACCCATAATTCAATGGAAGCGGTGTCCTCAATTCTTTGGCACCTTTGAATGGCTCTTGATAAAGTTTTTCTATTAATTCTCAATTGTTGATTTATCTTTCTATTGATACAAGCTTTCCTCATTTAATTACTTACTATTTTCTATGTAATGACACATCGTGTGACATTACTATATTTTGAGTGTGAGGTCTTACCCACACTCGCATATGCATCCATTAGATTCTTCTTAATATTTTTTTCACTTGAAGCGTCTAATTTTTTCAACCCAAGAATCTTCATGATGGACCTATACTTTACACTTCGCATCATTTCAACAAATAGTTGGCATCTTGTGGTCTCATTTAACTTTTCAAAGAACACTCTCCAAATCCTATGAGTGTATATTCTACAAGTTCATTTTAGAATCTTACCTTCCATTGGCTGCAAAATATTCTCATCGATATTAATCAAAAACTTTGGCTTTCTATGAAAAATTCTAGGTCCAGTGTTCTCAAAGGTAAATTCATCTCAACATTAGGAATTTCATCAATATTTAAATGAGACGGGCTAGATGGCATACCTTCAATTGAGGATGGAATAGATGATGTACCTTGAGGTTGAGATGGCAATGATGACATACCTCCTTCCTCACATGTGAGTGATGATGTACTCTCAACTTGAGATGTGGTAGATGGTGCTCCTCCATCTTCACTTGCAATAGAGGGTGTGTCTCCAACTATAGTATTCAAATTTCTCATAGCATGAAGATTTTGCATTCATTCCCTTTGTGCCACCAATTCCATATCTCTTGTTGATGGTTGAGGTTCCTCTTCAATTGGCATGTCTTCAACAATCATTTCCAATTTCTTCTTCTCACAATGTTCCCTCATATATGCTACTTTCTTTGCATTCTTGGCTTCTATCTCTTCCTTTGCTGGTTTAATCCTTGATCGCTTCCTGGCATGACAAATAATTTTATCTTTAGCATGATAAAGAGACAAATATTAGTTCCTAAAAATTGAATCCATACAAATAAATGAAATATTTCATTCAACCTAGGTTCATACAAAATAATTACAATTGAATCCTATAGAATAGTAAATGCCACTCAACCATGATGAATAAACAAGTGCAATAAGAACACAAGGAAAATGGAAAGCTATTTTTTTTTTAAGTATGTCTAGCATAGAAAAATCTTACATGAATTTTTTGATGGAATGCCTTAAAGAAATGTGGTCTCATGGAATGCCATGATTGCAAGATAGGCACAAAATGGATTTTTTAAAAGACATTACAAAATTTCAAGAAAATACAATCGGCTTGACTATAAATCCAAATTCTACAACTTTTGTCAGCATCCTAACTTTGAAACAAGGTATGGGCATCAATAAAAACATTGAAAGAAAGGGGGATTTTCGCCAAATGTTATAATTGTAACTCCCTTGGAAACAATGTGTGAGAAATGTGGAAGCATGGACAAGGCATGTGAATTATTTGAAAAAAAAAATTGGTAGACATGTATGCAAAATGTGGTAGCATAGAAAAGGTAGTGAGCGAGCTCACTAGCTTGTCAATGTGGTAGCATTGACACATCACTATGAGACCCCATTTCTATGAGGAATTTTTTTGAACATTAGAAATGAGGTCTCACGGTAATGTACATCACCATGAGATCCCATTTCTATGACCTGCATTTTTTCAAATAGCTCACTACCTTGTCAATGTGGTAGCATTAACAAGGTAGTGAGCTATTTGAAAAAATGCTTCATATAAATGGGGTCTCATGGTGATAAAATGCCTCATAGAAACGAGGTCTCACGGTGATATACATCACCATGAGACCCCTTTTCTATGAGGATTTTTTTCAAAAAGATCACTACCTTTTCAATGTGGTAGCATAGACAAGGTAGTGAGCTCACAACATTTTCCATCACCATGAGACCACATTTCTTTGAGGCATTTTTTCAAACAACTCATTGCCTTGTCTAACATGTTTGATAAAATGCTTTGGTAGACATGTATGGAAAATGTGGTAGCATAGACAAGGTAGTGAGATTTCTGAAAAAATGCCTCAAATAAATGTGGTCTCATGGTGATGGAATGCCAATCATCATCATGATGGTGATGGAATGCCATTCCATCACCATGAGACCACATTTCTTTGAGGCATTTTTTCAAATAGCCCATCTCCTTGTCTAACATTTTTGATAAAATGCTTTGGTAGACATCAAGGCACATGAATTGTTCAATAAAATGCCTCAATGAGATATGTCCTCATGGACTACAATGATTGTAGGATATGCACAAAATGGATTTGTTGAAAAGGCATTAAAAAATTTCAAGCAAATGCAATTTCTAGTTGTAAAACCAAATTCCAAAGTATTTTCCAACATCCCCCATGCCTATACCAAAATGGAAGCTTTGGAAAGGGGTATGCACATCCATAAAAAAAGAATGAGAAATGATGTATTATATTACATAGTTATAACTGTTCTTGTAGATGTGTATACAAAATATGGAAGCATACACAAGGTAGGTCAATTTTTTAACAAAATACCTCAAAGAGATGTGGTGTAAAATATAATTGGAAAGTGTAAAGAATTGTGTAGTTTAAAATGTGCCAAGAGGGGCTAAGGGTATAATGAGAAACAAACAATTTGATGAACGTGGAATATGCATAATAAAAAAATCAAAGCATTGTATTAAGCATGTACGATAAGGGTCGATAAAGAAACATAATAGAATTAAGGAAAATGTAAAGAAAATGTGTAAAGACTTGACATACCTAAAAAATGGAGATTCGAATGGAAGAACTACCCAATTATGTAGTCTTTTTTCTTCTTGAATCAAACTCCTCAACAATTTGATTTTTTCACAAGCTTGCTTCCATTTCAATGTTCAATTGTATATCACTCAAATAGAATTAATAACAACAATACAAATAACCAATGTATAATGTTAAATTCATACAATTCAAACATAATTAACATCGCAACACACAAAAATTGAGGCTTGCATTGATATATCAAATTCAATGTGAAAACTATATTATTTCCTGGACTTCCTAAGTTGGAAAACCATAAAAAGGTGGTGGAAAGTTCATGTACAAAGGTGGTAGAATGTGAAAACTTTGCATGTCCACTTCCAAAATACATCAAAAATCTCTTTTTTTCAGAACACACACGTAACAAGGAGAATAAAAGAACATGTGGGCTTGGATCACAGGTGTGTTAACTTTTTTACCATTTTTAGAGTAATCCAAAACATGTTGACATCATAACACAGTTGTGTTATAATGTGAGCACATTTTTTCTTTCTATACAAAATGACTATCTCAACTTCTTCAAAATATGCTCACATTATGAAAATGTTAATTTTCTAAAGGTTTCCTCTCTCTCTCTCTCTCCTTAGCCATCCATCCCTCCTTATCCATCTAGGTATCTCACTTAACCCTAAAACCTAC
>VDFB02161861.1:0-43049 GCA_007258455.2 Sequoia sempervirens
AACCTAATAGGAGAGCCCGAATTGCTTATGAAGATGAAGCTCAAACTCCAATACTCTTTGTGCTACTGCTGAAGTTGGTGAGATGTTGATGATGAAAAGGAAAACCTTGAAGACATCCATGGAGAGAGAAAATTCAGAGAAGAGCCTCGTTTAGAACAACATGTAGATGCAAAAATAAGGTATGTAAAGTGATTGTTGATTCTGGGTGCATTGACAATATGGTATCTAATGATATGGTGGATACATTGAACTTGCAAAGAGTACCTGAACAAAAACCATATAGTGTCTTGGGTTAGTGAAAATAAAACCATTTTGGTGAGTGAGCAAGGTACTATTGAATTTAAAATTGGTCCATATAAAGATAAAGTTGTTTGTGATATTCTACCTATGAGTTGTTGCCATGTTTTACTTGGGAGACCCTGACAATTTGATAGGTCTGCAATTTATCATGGAAGGAAAAACACATATAACATTGAAAAAGATGGGAAGACATTTGTTCTAACCCCATTGGTTGAAGGGGCAAGTGAGCAAGGTAAGATCATAATGATAGGGAGAAAAAAGTATGTGAGCAATGAAGAAGGTGAGAGCATGAGGCTTGTAGCCATGTCCAAGTCTGATACTGTTAGGACAGTGAATAGGAAGGATCTAGGGAATGTGCAGACAGAGAGGGAGAAGAATGCTTGTGTGTGGAGAAAGAAACAGGATGAGAAAGTGTCTCAGGCTGATACAAAGTAGATTAAAGGTGATAAGCCTATGGGAAGGTAATAATTGAATGGAGAGATCCTAGTTGGGACAGTTAAGTGCCTTGTAGTAGTGAATACAGAGAAGAAGCAGTCCAAAATTATTAGTACAAAAGTTTTTAAGGTTGAAAGGACAAAAGGTAAGAAGACAAAAGATTGTGATGTTGTTTGGATAGAGGAAAAGGTATGTATAGGTCTAATAGAGACCATTAAATGCATTGCTCACTACAAAAGAATAGGAAAATAGCGCCTAAAATAACACCGAATTTAAGTGTATTTTAGCCCACGAATTGAGTGAGCTAGTCGACGCCAAACTTGGCACAAACAGGCATGGTCATCTTGGCACCGACTTTTATGACGAAGGTGGCACCAGATGTAATGCCGAAGTTTGCGCCATAATTAGTACCAAAAAACATAGCGCCCCGTTAGCGCTAGAAAGTAGCACCAAAAATAGCACTTATGTTAATGCCTAAAATGGCACCGGGAAATAGCGTTAGAAATGGCACCTAAATTAACACCCAATTAGGCTTCCAGTTTTGCTTCTAGTTTTGCTTCCGGTATTGCTTCTAGTTTTGCTTCCGGTTTTGCTTCCAAGATTGCTTCTAGTTTGGCTTCCATTGTTGCTTCCTTTTTTTCTTCTAAAAAAACTTCTTGTTTTGCTTCTAAATATGCATCTTGTTTTGCTTTCCTTTTTGCTTCTAAAATTGCTTCTTGTTTTGCTTCCTTTTTTGCTTCTAAAATTGCTTCTTGTTTTGCTTCTAAAAATGCTTCTTGTTTTGCTTCTAAAAATGCTTCTTGTTTTGCTTCCTTTTTTGCTTCTAAAAATACTTCTTGTTTTGCTTCTAAAAATGCTTCTTATTTTGCTTCTTTTTATTAATTTAATATATTTTATTTCAATTTAATTAGTTAAATATATCGTGCCTCTTAAATAACTCATATATGATTATAGACTAAGTAATTTAATTATTTAATTGATATGATTAAATAACAAGACAATTATTTTTTTTTGGGTCGGTAACACAAAATTTTTGTATTGCTTGTAAAGATAAAAAAGTACATCTATTGTTCTGTGTCATTGACCACCAAAATTCCACAGCAAACAACAAAAACTAGAGGCACCTTAACGTGCAGAGTAAAACATTAAATAAACCCTGTAAACCAAAAATAACCACCATTAACAGTGTTCAAAGTTACACGCTTTAATACAACAAAATCAAACACAGACAAACACGACCAGTCTTAACGAGCTCCACACAGACGCTTGGCTATCTCCTTCAGAGGCTTCTTTGACTTCTACCGCTTCATCGACTTCTTCTGGCACTTCCTTTTCGCTTCCAATTCTTGTTTGATGAAGATTTTGAGCGCTTTCCATATCAAACGTGCTTCCTCACGACAACGAGCTTTGTATTCTCCTTCAGGCCAATGAAAAAAGGGTTTGAGCCCTAGTCTCCCATAAAGCTCCTCAATTTCATCATCTACTAGTACTTCAGAATAATCTAAACCTACACTCGAAACCGCCCATTCGAGAATGGACTCCATGCCTACCAGAAAATATTCATGCACAATTTTTTGCATCACCATCCTCACCATTTCCACTGGTTCACCTAAATCCAAGCCCCACGCTGTAATTATGGAGTAAACATCCATGTTGGTTCAGTATCTGTGTTTCAGAGAGCTAAAATCCCTGCCACAAATCATTTTTGCACACTGCACTAGCCGCTCGTCATCAAAAAGGAAAGGTTGTCCAGTTGTTTTCCAGACACCTCTCCATAAAATGAGCCCAAAGATCTTCGTGACTAGAAGGTGAAATTGGCTTCCATTTCTCCTGAAAACCAACACCACCACCACCAATGTTTGTTGCAAAGTTTTTCTCGACCCTTTCCAAATAAATTAACACATCTTAATCGAGGGCTTGCATTTAACACCATCTTGGATTGCCCACACTTTCTATTAATGAAGTACTACTTCACCACTACCTGCCACCCTTGCCTTCGCTTGCCATGTCAAATCTACTTCACTCACTTCACCACCTTGTTCATTTAAGGTGTTGTTCGCTAACTTAACACCTCTAAAATCCTCCAACATAAATTCCCCTGTTTCACCAAAATTTTAAGCCCATTTAGATAAGACATCCGCTTCCACATTACCACCTCTTTTAATGTGGCTCACCACAAAAATTTCAATTACGTTCTGGAGGTGCCAAGCATTAATTTTACCTTTCGTCACCGCCTTAACTATTATTGTAACATGATCATCATCTATAATTAAAAAAAGTGAGTCAAATATCTATAATTAAATTGAATTTGAGAAGTAGGAAATTAAAGATCGTCATACACTTAATGAAATATCCATCCAAAATCATTATTTAATATATAAATTGACAAAGTCAATCTTACGATAAAGATCATCATCATATATAACTAAAAAACAAGTGAAAGTCAAATATGCTGTGGTACATCAAAACATGTCCAAGAATGATACATGTCCAACAATCGACATAAGTGAAAATGATACGTGTACAAATGATATAAATAAAATTGATAAATTATGTAACTGAAACTGATACAAGTCAAGATGATACATGTCCAAATGATATAGTGAAAAATTGAATATGATACGTTTCAATATGTTACAACTCAATAATATAGTCATCATAGCGATATGTAAACATGAACCATGATCTAGTCTATGATGTGGAATGTCATTGGTTACTACCACTAAGCTTGTCTCATCATCAATGTATCACCATTGTCATCACATCATCATCATCACATCAACATCATCATCATCATCATCGCCGTGCGTCCATTGTGTCATGGGTAGGTAGGTAGGTCCGCTTAGTCATCATCATTGTCATTGGCCTCAGTGTCTTCCGCATCATAATCTGCCATGTGATCTGTATTGGCAGCTGAACCAATATTTTGTGGATCTATATCATGTTGAGGATCATCTTGATCTTTTGGAAGACTCGTGTTCTGCAAAAAAAAAAACATTAGAATGAAAAGTTATAATTTATTTCATGCAATGATTTATTTTTCTATTACATATCTAATATTACAACATATGAACAGAACCATAATCATATTACATCATATCAAAGTGCACATACCATAATAAAATTTCAAATTCCCTAGCTAATACTTGAGATTGAGATTGTTAACCTTGAGAGAGTATGACTTGGGAAAAAGGCATTTGATATACTTCAAGCGGGATGTACTCTGCATTGATGCCATTCCTCAATCTTCACTTGATGGCATCAAGGAATTACCGAACTCCATGGATACAAAGTATTATGAAAGTAGAATGAACTTGAACTAGCGGCCAATTTTGAAGAGTATTACTGATGATCCAGATAAATTTTTTGAAGATGGTGGTTGGGAATTTTTGAATATGGAAGCTAGTGATTTTGATTCTAATAATTCAAAAGAGTCAGATCAAGGATATGAACCCTCTGATGTAGAAGAGGAATTAGAAACAGATTTCATGTAGCCACCATCAAGAGTGTTACAAGCCAACAAGATGAAGGGAATTCTTATATAAGGATAATTTTCAATGTTGCAGGTACTGGCTTTAATGCCAACTACAATGGCAACATTGAAATTCCCTAGCAGTATTTATGTTAAGGAATTTTCCTTTAGATGCAAGGATTTAAAGCACATCAACCATGTGGTACAGATGATTAAATACCAAAGACGATCTGTAGCAATGAAAGAGTTTGAAAAGGAAGAGAGAGCTACATTAGTGACTCAGGAGAAACTTCAGATTTCAAAAACAAAGCCAATTAGGCTGGTGGACATGTGGATCAGGCCAACATTTGGTGGAAGAAGAAGAAAGATGACTGGAACTATGGAGGCCCACCATTCTGGGTTTTGGTATTCAACCATGAGAGCAGAAGAGAGAGCTGATATCATGTATCAAAACATTAAGTATGCATTCTTCCAGCTAGCAGAGAAGGAGATGATTACTTTCCTTCATTTTCATTTGCATAACCATATCATGGCGTTGGAACCAAGAAGACCAAGGATGTCAAGTTTTATGTGGAGGTAATGGATGTGGTCCAAACTTTAGGAGGGGAAAGAAGGTCAATGTATGATCCTGATGAAATTGAGGAAGCAAGAGAGGGACAAGAAAAATAAAATCAATAGAGAGTTTCAAGGATTTGTCAAGTGAGTAAGAGCTTATATGGGACCAACCTCATTTAAAATATTTTGAACTAGAGTTTGATATACCATTTAGAGAGCTTGGTTTTCATGGAGTTCCTTTCAAATCCTCTGCTTTTATTGTTCCTACGGTAAACTCTTTGGTAGAGTTGGTGGAATTACCTTTCTTAGTAATTGCTATTAGTGAGATTGAGATTGTTAACCTTGAGAAAGTATGACTTGGGAAAAAGACATTTGATATGGCTATTATTTTCAAAGACTTCAAGTGGGATGTACTCTGCATGTACGCCATTCCTCAATCTTCACTTGATGGCATCAAGGAATGGACGAACTCCATGGATATAAAGTATTATGAAAGCAGAATGAACTTGAACTGGCAGCCAATTTGAAGAGTATTACTGATGATCTAGATAATATTTTGAAGATGTTGTTTGGGAGTTTTTGAATATGGAAGCTAGTGATTCTGATTTTGATAATTCAGAAGAGTCAGATCAAGGATATGAACCCTCTGATGTAGAAGACGAATCAAAATCAGATTTCATGTAGCCACCATCAAGAGTGTTACACGCCAACAAGATGGAGGGAATTCTTATATAAGGATAATTTTCATTAATGTTGTAGGTACTGACTTTAATGCCAACTACAATGTCAACATTGAAATTCCCTAGAAGTATTTATGTTAAGGAAATTTCCTTTAGATGCAAGGATTCAAAGCACATCAACCATGTGGTACAAATGATTAAATCCCATAGACGATCTGTAGAAATGAAAGAGTCTGAAAAGGTAGAGAGAGATACATTAGTGACTTAGGAGAAACTTCAGGTTTCAAAAACAAAGCCAATTAGGCTGGCAGATGTGTGGATTAGGCCAACATTTGGTGGAAGAGGAAGAAAGAGGACTCGAACTCTAGACACCCACCATACTGGATTTTAGTATTCAACCATGAGAGCATAAGAGAGAGCTGATATCATGTATCAAAACATTAAGCATGCATTCTTCCAGCCAGCGGAGAAGGAGATGATTACTTTGCTTCATTTTCATTTGCATAACCATATCAGGGCATGGGAACCAAGAAGAACAAGGATGTCAAGTTTTATGTGGAGGTAATGGATGTGGTCCAAAATTTAGGAGGGGAAAGAAGGTCAATGTACGATCCTGGTGAAATTGAGGAAGAACAATGAGAGAGGGACAAGAAAAATAAAATCAATACAGAGTTTCAAGGATTTGTCAAGCAAGTAAGAGAGCTTATATGGGAGTAGCCTCATCTAAAATATTTTGAACTAGAGTTTGATATACCATTTAGAGAGCTTGGTTTTCATGGAGTTCCTTTCAAAGCCTCTGCTTTAATTGTTCCTATGATAAACTGTTTGGTAGAGTTGGTGGAATTACCTTTCTTAGTAATCGCTATTAGTGAGATTGAGATTGTTAACCTTGAGAGAGTATGACTTGGGAAAAATGCATTTGATATGGCTATTATTTTAAAAGACTTCAAGAGGGATGTACTCCACATGTATGAAATTCCTCAATCTTCACTTGATGGCATCAAGGAATGGCTGAACTCCTTGGATATAAAGTATTATGAAAGAAAAATGAACTTGAATTGGTGGCCAATTTTGAAGAGTATTACTAATGATCCAGATAAATATTTTGAAGATGGTGTTTGGAAATTTTTGAATATGGAAGCTAGTGATTTTGAATTTGATAATTCAGAAGAGTCAGATCAAGGATATGAACCCTCTGATGTAGAAGAGGAATCAGAATCAGATTTCATGTAGCCACCATCAAGAGTGTTACAAGCCAACAAGACGGAGGTAATTATTATATAAGGATAATTTTCATTAATGTTGCAGGTACCAACTTTAATGCCAACTACAATGGAAACATTGAAATTCCCTAATAGTATTTATGTTAAGGAAATTTCCTTTAGATGCAAGGATTCAAAGCATATCAGCCATGTGGTACAAATGATTAAATCCCATAGATGATCTGTAGCAATGAAAGAGTTTGAAAAGGAAGAGAGAGCTACATTAGTGACTCAGGAGAAACTTCAGATTTAAAAAAAAAATCCAATTAGGTTGGTAGACGTGTGGATCAGGCCAACATTTGGTGGAAGAGGAAGAAAGACGACTGGAACTCTGGAGGACCACCATACTAGATTTCAGTATTCAACCATGAGAGCAGAAGAGAGAGTCGATATAATGTATCAAAAAATTAAGCATGCATTCTTCCAACCAGCGAAGAAGGAGATGATTACTTTGCTTCATTTTCATTTGCATAACCATATCATGGCATGGGAACCAAGAAGACCAAGGATGTCAAGTTTTATGTGGAGGTAATGGATGTGGTCCAAAATTTAGGAGGGGCAAGAAGGTCAATGTATGATCCTAATGAAATTAAGGACAACAAGAGAGGGACGGGAAAAATAAAATCAATAGAGTTTCAAGGATTTGTCAAGCGAGTAAGAGAGCTTATGTGGGAGTAGCCTCATCTAAAAGATTTTGAACTAGAGTTTGATATACCATTTAGAGAGCTTGGTTTTCATGGAGTTCCTTTCAAAGCCTCTACTTTTATTGTTCCTACGGTAAAATTTTTGGTAGAGTTGGTGGAATTACTTTTCTTAATAATTGCTATTAGTGAGATTGAGTTTGTTAACCTTGAGAGAGTAGGAGTTGGGAAAAAGGAATTTGATGTGGCTATTGTTTTCAAATACTTCAAGTGAGATGTACTCCGCATGTACGCCATTCCTCAATCTTCACTTGATGACATCAAGGAATGGCTGAACTCCATGGATAAAGTATTATGAAAGAAAAATGAACTTGAACTAGTGAATTTTTTTGAAGAGTATTACTGATGATCCAGATAAATTTATTGAAGATGTTGGTTCAGAATTTTTGAATATGGAAGCTAGTGATTATGATTTTGATAATTTAGAAGAGTCAGATCAAGGATATGAACCCTCTGATGTAGAAGAGGAATCAAAATTAGATGAGGAAGGTTTAGAAGATGAATCTCTTGTGGAGTCAGAGGAGGAAAAAGAAGAAGAAGAAAATTCTGAAGAGGATGAAGGTAAAACATGGGATGAATTAGAAGTCGAAGCCAGAAATGCATATAAGGAAAAAGGAGACGAGTCTCACAGTGAAGAGGAAAGGTGGCAATGAAAGGTAAAAGCTATAGGGAAGTCTCATGCACCTAATATTAGAGATTCAAGAGGAATTCCTGCCAATAGGTATAAAGTTGGATGAATTGAGTTCATCTACATCCTTCTACTATTTATTCATGCACATAAATGGTCATCTTGTATTCAGAAAATTTGAGCTCTATTTACTCATCCTATGCATCAATAAACAACTCAACACAAGAGATGCAAATTGACATATTAACACAACAATATCCAACTAAGTTATTGAAACTCAACTATTGATACCTCGTTCTCCATCTAGATTACAAAATCTTTCCACTTTTTGTTTTGTAACATATTCTTTTCAAATTGCTTTGGATGACGGCCATATTTCTCCTCTTGTCAAAACATGGCACATGGACTAGTTTAAACTAATTAATATGCAATCATTTAATTTTTCCAACAAAATTAAAAAAAAATCATTTAACATATTAAATATACTTACAAATGTACAGATCAAGGCCTGCAAACCTTTTTGGCCACTGCGATGCGTGGCACGAAGTTTCTCAAGCCTAGCCTTGGAGGCCTTGTCCTGAAACATATACTAATTCAATTTAACTATGCAAAAATAAAATTTAAATATCATTTAATAAATTTGATATAATCTTATGAGCAAATTCAAATACCTGCGTACTCTCCTCACTGGACTTCCTCCATGCATTAGACTTCTCATATGATTTTACAAGCTCTCTCCATACTTTCACACTTACATCAATTGGTCTTTTTTTTGCCTTAGCTCAGGAGGGATTCTTTTTATCTTCTTTTTTTGGTTGCACCAAAATATCTTGTAGTTTTGAGACATTCGTAGCTTTATCTTCTTTACAGACCAACCTATGCCAAAATACGTCTCAATGTGAAGGATAACTAATTTTTTCAGGTGCATGGGTATCTTTGAGAATGGAAAATGTAGATGGTCTTTGAACCATTGAAGGCATGATTCCTTCAACCTATTCACAAACATTTTCCTAGCATCCATCATTTGTACTTCCCGTGAAACCACCTTGTATTCTATCTTTGTATTGTAGCTACCAATGCAAGATTGATAACATGGCATGGTGGAACTCTGTGTCCTAAGAGTGGAAGTATCTACTCCTTGTTCCAAATTCTTAGAGTTTACTGTCACTGATTTCCTCCTGGATCTTCTGCTTGATCCAGGACTGGTTGGGGAATCAATTGATTCCCTTTGACAAAATTGATTTGTTTGCAATGTTTGAGAGGCATTAATAAATTGTTTTTCTATGTATCTGAAAAGTGTTGTCCAATCCACATTAACCAATTTGTTCACTGCCTCTACCCCCAATTTGGAAGCCAATTCCTCTTTATCTTTGTTAGTCTCATGTCCCTATATATATATATTTAAATTATATTTCTTCTTTTAAATTTAGAAATAAAAAACTAAAAAGTAAAATTCAAAGAAACAATGGAAACATTTAAAAAACTATAAATTGACAATG
This sequence comes from Sequoia sempervirens, assembly GCA_007258455.2. Taxonomy (NCBI): domain Eukaryota; kingdom Viridiplantae; phylum Streptophyta; class Pinopsida; order Cupressales; family Cupressaceae; genus Sequoia; species Sequoia sempervirens. Next base: position 9,533 of record VDFB02161861.1, read on the forward strand.
AATTACCTCATTGTGGCCAGAGTTTGTTGTCAATGCTAGCTTCCCTCCATTTCTTGAAATTTTGAGGTGACTTAGGGAAAATTATTTTCATCTAGTATGTGGAGGCAAACGAAGTACACATTATTAGGTATGAAAGTTTTTGTCCAGTTTGTGGTATGAAAGTTTTGTTTTGTGGGAAAATATGTTTGCTGGATTTGCTTAGTGTTGATAACCTAGGGAAAATATGTTTGCTCAGTTTGCTTAGTGTTGATAACCTTATCATGAAAACTCTTTCATAATGAAATCTTGCACGAATTTTTCATGGCATCGGTGACTATGGCACGACTGGGCAAAACCAAGCTGTTTTTGCATTTATTTTCAACAGTTGCTCAACAGTGACCGACCCAATTCCTAGATTTTCCAAGTAGTTCACCATTTCCTTGATACCTAGGTTAGGAGAAGAATATAGAGGCATCCTTGCTTCGTGCTATAATATTTTGAGCCAAAGCTCAAATGGGTAGGGTAAATTTTTTTGTTGGTTTCTCAAAGGTTTTACAATTTATAATGATGAGACAATTTAGAGGTTGCTTGGACTGGTTAGGCCACGAACCAGTAAACAATCACGAATTCAAATGCAATACAAAGAGCAGTAAACAATCATGAATTCAAGCAAGAAAAAATAAATTGTAACCTTACCTATGGTGTTGCAAACTAAATCGAATTTCTCATAAAAACTCAACTTAAAGGCTGACAATCTACACGAGTTATTTGAGGAGGAGAAGATCAACAAGATAACTAGTTTTTTGGTCAAAATTCATAAAAGAAGGTCCAACATGGAAAAGAGTTTGGAGATTCCTTAGCTTTTTGGTTCTCGGTCCCTTAGGCCGCTTGGTCTCGTGGACATCATTAAAATCTCTCATTCATTCATTAGTTGCTGGTAGTGCCCTGCTCTCTTCCTTCGTGTGACGTTTTTACCTTTTTTGTTGTCTAATTTCTTCCCTCACGTGGGAAAGTTTTAAATTTTAAATTTTGATTCATTAGTCGCGCTTTAGTCGGCGTTAGTTAACACCAAATTTAGCGCCAACTTTTGGCCGTTAATGTAATCTGTTTGGGACGTATATGACAGCATCAAGTGCACTTAATTTAGCACCTATTATTGTTGTATAGTGACTATTTTCATTGTTGTGTATCACAGGACCTAGAATGTTGGAAATAATTCCAACTCCTGCCTTGTTTTTGTGGCCACCACTGTCCCGTGGCTCCTTCATCAGTTCAGTTTGGTAGAGCAGTTTTTATCATGGTCCTGCAAGGTGCTCCATCCTTCTCAGTGGTAGTGCAGTGAAAGCTTCTATGGCGGCATATGAGTCTTCCTTCTATTCCTGGCAGTGTTGCGGTGACTCTCGCAATCCTACAAATCTTCTACCATTGGAATGCGGTAGTGCGGTAACCACTGCTATTCCATGGCTCCTTCATCAGCTTAGTGTGGTAGAGCGGTTTTTACCGCGGTCTCGCAAGTTGTTTTTACAGAATTTGCAGATACAATAGAGGTAAGAAGGGAAAGCAACCTCAACCAAAGGAGGAAGGTGTTTATGACTTAACTTAGGAAAAAATGATCTGATGGCATTTTGTGATACGTCCATCTTTTTTCACAGTATTATTGAAATTTATAATGTATTATCCAATCTTGACATAAATTAATGCATGTTGATAATTTTAGATGGAGATTGGAGCAAATGCAGAGCCTAAGCGTTCAACTAGCAAAAGAACAAGATATTTACGTGGACGTGGACCTAAAACTATTAAATCATGTAGATGAAAATGGGTGGAAGAGGATATGACAATGGATACTATAGACACAACAAATGATTGCATTGAAGAAGAGGTAGGTTAGGACTATAGTACATGGGATGAATACTTTGAGAAAATTGTTGTTTGTGGATGTTCTGTATGTCGTGGAAAGAAATAATTCAAACGAGTGATTGTACAAAGACATTACATATATGACGAGCTTCCAGTCGGTAGTATGCCTCCTACAATTGATTCAAATCCAATAGTAATTGTGGTGAGGAATTTTCCAATTTGATATAAATAACATGTATATTTCATTTAAACATTGTTTTATATTATTTAAATAACTAATTTTTTCTTAATGGATACTTGCAGGATAAATTTCTTAGTTTAAAGTTTCCTGGATCACCGAATTCCATCCTAGAGGGAAATAATCATTTATTAGATGATACATCTAACAAAAATATGTGCCAATATACCAGCTCAGAAGATGAAGAATTGACAAAAACAAGTAACAGAACAAGAACCGGTGTGAAGATGCATAATTTTCTTAAAGACAAGGGGAAGGTGGACTACATACCCTATGAGAATGAATGTGATGGGGATGATGACTTGCCCCTGAGTTTGAGATCAATTTACAAAGAGACATTTGATCGTCGACTATATTGTGCTTGGCCTAGTGATCAACAACTACCTAGAGTGTATGAGGTGTTTCAATTTTGGGGATACAACTACATGATACGACCCTCCAATATTCATGGAGTGAATCTAGGCCTCTTTATTGTCCAAAATGTACATGTGGGATCGAAACATAGACACAATTCAAAACAAACCACTAGGAGATTGATGCCATATTATGGTCCATCATATTACAATGGTGAATGGAGAAGGCTAGCTGAATATAAGCCTAGCATGTCAGCATATGGTCTAAATTCTAATATGTATACACATCGTCTCCAATTGGAAAGTGGAAAAGAAATGAATAGAGGCCATCTTATGTATATAGATGGACATGCATACACACACAAAAATATTGCAGGATTTATAAATAGTAGTAAGGGAAGGGACCCTAATGTTAGACCAAATTGTCAATTTGTTGAGGTTATAAATGATAAAGATGGAGATATGGAAAGAGAGGTTGATAGATTGATAATGGTTGAGGCTATTATGAACCTTACCATTGGGGATGAGTTATTGATTGATTACCCCTTCTTAAAACACACTCTTGCACGAAAGAAGAGGGAAGAACAAGGTCTTCCTAAGGATGTTCTTAAGGGCAGAAAACCAAAGAATAATAAATGAGTGTGGACTGATGTTTTCTAAACTATGTTTTCAAAATTGTGTTTTATAGAAATTATTGTATAAAAAAGGTAGTCTACAAACATGATATGAAAAGTGTGGACAATAATGGTGCTGAAATTGAAAACCCTGATTCTGATGATATTACTGTTTTATGTCATTTGAGATAAAGAGCACATACAATTTTTGTATACATAGCAAATGAAGATTTAGTAAACTAAAAAATGTAAGCACTGTAAGATTTTTCCTTAAACAATAATTCACATACTCACTTACAAAAAAGGGTGAAGCATTTTTTATTCAAACTCTGTTTTATTTAATAGACATAACTGTAAAAGAATATTTACAAGTACAAGAATATATACATTGTTTCATAAAAAATAAGGAATGTTTTATAGAATATAAAAGTAAAAGAATATATCATCATCGTCATATCCTTAATTAATACCTATTGCAATATCCTTAACTTGTTCAATCTTTGGTATGAATTGTTGGAAGAAAAAAATAGGATTACTTGGATGCTTCTTCCATTCATTTTGTATCAACATATGTTCGTGAAGACACAAAAGTTAATAAAATATTAATGCACGTAACTCACAATTATTTAAATAAGCAATTGTGTTAACTTTATTATTTTTAAATAGTTTCCATTTTTATGTTGAACATGTAACAAGGCAAAATAAGCTCAAATTTTCAAAAAATTTAGCAGCTCTACCAACATCCACAATAAATGCTTTATTGTATAAGCATATTCATTCACATAAGCACAATATTGAGGCTCAATAACTAATATTCATTCAAATATAAGAAGAAATAAGTATGGAAAACATAAGAAAAATACAAAATGATAACATAGTTATGGAGAATCTCTGATAATAAAATGTTCTCCATTATATTGCTTCAATTGATATATATTAATAATAGAAGTCTTCAAAATGGAAATGATATATGATGATGATAATTTAAAACTAGGCCTTGGTTTCCTATTTATATAGGAAGCAACAAGCTACATGCCTTTTACAAAAAGAAACAACCTTTCATAACTACTTTTACTAACAACTATTTAATTAACATAATTAAGGAAATAACAAGACTTAAGAAATTTTGACATATGGTTCCATTATTCAACGTAGAAGACCCGTGATCATTGATCTGACAAAGTCTTCCTCTCCATGATGAACGTTTAAATGCTCTCGCCTCAGTGTCCTATTCTTCTGAAACCAAATACTTTTCCTCCCACTGATACACCATAAAATATGATGGCCACTTATACTCCTGGATCTTTTGCATGTTTGCAAGATGAGTTTGCCATAGACTATCTATTAATTCCTTTGTATCATTGACAAACTTTAGGTATCCCGCATAAAGAACAATCAACCCATCAATGATCCGATTTAGCCTGGGAAGACTGGTATCATCATCCTCCTGTATATGAGTTACACACTTATGAACAACCTGACTGAATTCTTTCTTCCACTTATCCAAGTTCTCCAATTGATCACCATCTCTCATGATTTTAGGTATATACCACTGTTTGTAGGTATGGAATAATCCATTCGTGTTACAATATTTTTATCAAACCCTTGTACATACTGAAATTCATCAATAATCATCCTCATAGTTTGTTCAGTTGGCTTTAATGTTGTGGGTACATCAGGACTTCTTTGTAGAACTTTGCATAACTTAGCCAAAGTGTGGTGAATAGGCTGCCACCTTTTGAAAAAATGATCTAATACAAGCATATGTGTTATTATTTGTTCCATTGCCTACTGAAGTGTTTTATAACTATCATGCACATTCTCCAGTTTATCCATAACTGATTTTATCCTGTGCTCAAGAATCTTTTCCATAACTTCACAAATTCATCTTTTCACTTCATCTTGGGTTTGATTGTTGGCCTTCTTTACATCATCCACTTCCTTCTCTGGAGTTTTTACCTGTTCTGCATAAATCTTCTTCACAATATCCATTGGAACAATAGGAAGCCTATATAACATCATCTCCTTGCTTTGTGAGGGTCCTGCTCCTCTTAATCGTTATTTCAATTTGAAATTCTCCATGAACAGTTTATTAACTTCATCATTTATGAACCTTTTTTCCTTTCCATACTCCTTCAATCTATCTTTAAATCCCTTAACAGTTGCTCGAGTGAACATGGACAAATGCATGGTCATTGTGGCTGCCTCCAAAGGGGTGGTATCTTGTATTGTCCTTACCATCACAACCCCTTTCATCCCTTGAATTGCATCCAATAATTTTGGCTTCTTTGTATTTTTCTGTTTGATCCATATGGCTAGGGTTTCGATCTTTGGGTTATACCCAATTCCACTCACACCTTCATCAGAGTCAAATTTTGCAACTAGCATTGGATCTTCCTGAGCCCACACTTGATCAAGCAAAAACATTTTCTTTAATTCCAAGCTAGGGAAAACATGAGCATATTTCTCTTCAAGACCATTTCTCTATCCTTTTGGGGGCTAATGTCAATGTTGTCAACTCTTAATTCTTGGAAAGTCTGTGCTACCATTTCATTTTTCTCCGATTCTTCAATTCCTGCTTGAGCTGATTCCATCCTCTCTTGAAATTATTTTATCTTCATCTTCATCTAGAAATCCCTAAACTCAAGAGTCTTATTGAATTCATCATCTTCTATGAATCTCCTTGCACAATTTCCCTTTCATCTTCATGTACCTCTGTACTTGTTTTTTCTACATCATCCATTCTTTCCTCATGTTTATGGGCACTAGTCTCAAGGATGGGCTGATCAACTTCAATATCACCTTTGAATGACTGTAGTACTGTAGCCACTTCCTCAGTATCGCCCACCTCTTTAGTATCCTCATAAGGTACTAACTGTTCAATGCTTCTTGTCTTCTGTCTTTTGGGAGGTAACTACTCCATGGGAGGCTCAAAGGTTTCACCTGGGGTATGCTCTGCAGTTGCACCACTATGATGTTCTTCGAGATATGCTTTGTTCTTTCTGTACAATTCTTCAAATCTACCAATTATCAATTCTATCCTCTTGATGGGGTCCTTTTCCTCAAAAAAGTATCCTAGGAAATCCTTGGATGTCCACTTCGTCCTTTCTTCAACCTTCTTCATATATTTCCATTTTCTCCTTCTACTAAATACATCATTGTAAGTAATGCAATTCCTTATGACATATTCTTCAAAATCCACTTGGTGTGACATTGTCATTTTGGTAAGAAGATTGTGCCTTATGTTGTTCATATGATTTTCAGGGTCAAAGGCTCCTTCTTTTCCATATTTCAATGCATATCTTGTCTTCAAATAATATTACACCTATGACCTCAAGTCCATAGGGGTCTAGGGGATAAGTCCAAGGTTTGGGGTTATTCCTAAATGTGTTCAACCTTCCTCTTCAGTAGGCTTTAGTTTTAGGTTGAAATTTTTACTAGATGGTTATATCTAATAATGAGATAAAAATTAGGCTAATATAATCTAATGAGGTGAACAATGGGTTTTTTTATTTTCTATGGATGGTCCACTTGTTGTGGCTATGTGTCTGATTAGGTTGAGCTTGAGATGGCAATCTTTAAAATTATCTGTCATTTGTAGGCAAAAACTATGAGTATTATTGAATAAAGTTAGATATTTTGACCTTATATCTATCTAATAAAGAATGTGTTTCGTAAAATTATTCAACCTTCCCTCTTCAATACGATTTAGTTTGAGGCTGAAATTTGTACTAGATGGTTATGAATGAGTTAAGGAAATTAGATAACTCATATCTAATAATGAGATAAAAATTAGGTCAATAGGATCTAATGATGTGAACAATAGGTATTTTTATTTGTTATAGATGGTCCAGTTGTTGTAGCTATATTTCATTTTGGGTTGATCTTGATGTAATACCCCTCTGTTTTGCTTTCTGGCTGGACAATATGTCCTTCTTTGCTTGGATGTGCTTTTTGGTTCTCGAGATACTTTATCTTGTGTGTGTTATTTGATCACTATTTATAGAGCGATAGTCTTTTTGTGTGATGTGATGTATCTTATCTGATGCTTTATTTGACATGTTTTAATTTGTTTATGATGGAACAATCAGTCTATGATGAGTGTATTGGTGAAGGGGATGAGATAGCATCACTCGCTTGCGAGTGCCCTACGATTCCGCAATTTCATCTTCATGGTGTATTTATTATGTTATATATACGCATGTTCGATATACTTTTTGTTCGCAGGTTGATAGGTACAGGACATCGACTCCACCCGATTTCACAGGTTTGAGCATGTCCATTGACCAACAGTAATCGATTGGGAGATAGTAGCTAGGTTTTCCGTGCCAAGTCATCACCCTAGTCATAGTGTGTCGTCGGGTTGTAGCCGGGTTTAGTTGTTTTAATGTTGTCCCTTTCACCTTGGTTATTTTTTTAATTTCATATTGTAAAGGTTATTAAATGGCGGGTGTAGTTAAAATGATGATTAAATATATCTCGTTGCAATGTTGAAATGTTACTTATTTTATTAATTAATTTAATTTAATTAATAAAATAATCTAATCTTGGATTAGATTTAGTTTATTGATTAATTAAGTTAATGGTGATAAATTAAATTTAGTTGTTTTGACATTATTGGATATTTAGATTTAAATTAAAAAAAATGGAAATATGTTTTAAATTTCACTTTTTGAAAATTAATATGTAAAATATTTTTTTTACAAAACTTTGAATTCTTTTTGTAAAAAGAAATTTTTAAATGCATGAAATACCATTTGGGAAACAATTTTGTTTTAAAATTTTAAGAAATGGAAATATCCCCAAAATTGCAATAAATTTGGTGGATGGGATATTTTAGGGGTTTGACTAAATTTGGGAAAAACTCTATTTGAGGAAATACAATTTCATATAATTTTTCAATTTTCAATTTGGGTGGAGAAAGTTTTGTTGTGGCTTTGATTGGATTTGAAGAAGAAGGTTGAATTTCTTGGGTGGGCTGGAAAAATATTTGGAAGCACCATTTGAATCCTTCAAGCTTTGGAGAAAAAACAAGGTTCTTCCTTTGATTTGTTTTTTTCATTTTGAAAGAGTTTCAAATTTCATTATGCTGTTGAAATTTTTTTAAAATTCTGTTTGAATTTCAATGAAAACCCATGTAAATTTGTTTCAAAACTTGCAAACTTTTGTTGAAATTAGGGGAAAGAAAACAAAACAAGAATCAAACAATGGAAAAATTGAAAGAAAACCAAAAGAAAATTTCTTTTCAAACTGAAACGTAAACCCAGTTGTTGTGTTGACAAATTTATTTTATTGCAAAATTTTGTTGTGCAATTTGACAGTTTGGCTGAAAATGGAGATTTTAGTTATATATTTTATAAATATACTGTGTTTTTTTTTTAATTCTGGAAAAATTTGTTTCCAAAAATATTTACATAGGAATTTTTTTTCCCTGTATAGGGGTCTGCCCTGTTTTCTTTTATTGAATGATTTTTTTTTTTTAAAATATATTAAAATAATGTTTTAATGGAGTTTTGTGAGGGGAGTGGGGGCTGCCCCCACAGTCGTCCCCATGGGGAGGCGCTGTGGAGGCAGCGGCGCTACCCACACAACGCACCCCCATTTGGGGGGAGGCTACGTGGGCAACCTGCCTCTCCCTTTTGGGAGGGGCCGCGACCCACAAAAAGTGTTTTGTTTTTTTTAATTTTTTAGTTTTATATTATAAATATATATAATATAATATATGTATATTATATATAATAATATATATATATAATATATATAATAATAATATATATATATAATAATATATATATATATATATATATATAATATATATATATAATAATATATATATATAATAATATATATATATATATATATTTAGGTATATATATATTATACATATAATGTGTATATATATAATGAATATATATATATTATGTATTTATAGATAATTTAATTGGTTGTTTTAAAATGGAATTATTCAAATGATAATTATATATTTAAATATATATATATATATATATATATATATATATATATATAATTTTATATACATCAAGTATATACTTTTATATATATTTAATATATATGTGTATTCAAATATAGATAAATTTAAGTTGATTATTTATTATTAAAGTTGAAATAAGATTGATTTATTTTAATCAAATGATTTTATCTAGCAAGTTGATTTGATTATTTTGTATGAATGAGAAAACAAAATTAAGTGATTAGTGTTAATTCCTTAATGTTGCCAATACGATTTTATTTACTTTTGAGTATTTGCAAACGAGGTGTTATTGGGTGAATTGGATTTAAAAAATCCTAACAATAGTTTAGTTATAATTGTGTTTTGAGTTGGAAGGTGTATGAAAGTTTTTGATTTTAAAATTAGTGCTATTGTATTTTGGAAATTAAGGTTAGTGCAATGATTAAATATTTGTTAAGGGTTAGGGTTTTAATTGAAATGAATATGGTTAATGTGTTTACAACAACCTGTTTGATTTGATGGAATCTTAAGTTCTTGTAAAAGATTTGTTAAATGTCAGGATTATGTACGTGGTTAAGTTATATGGATTATAATTAGAGCAAGATTGATGGTATTAAATATGTGTAAAGAAAAGGGTTATTTTATTACGATGTTATAATGGGTAGAATGCTATTTAAAAGTTCTTGTATTCCATTGCCTTAAATGGTGAATGGGGAATGTTGTTTGTTTTCCAGATTGCAAGGAATATATAAGGTTCATAAAAATTATATTGTTTAGAACTTATATGAATAGTTAAAGATTAAGTATATGAGGCATATGTGGACTTTGGTTCCTGTTTTATGAGAAAAGATCGTTATGTTGAAAGACATCTTTAGTATAATTTAAAGAACATGTGTTTTTATGATTGTTGATTTAAGCAAATTCTTGTTGGTATTGTATGGGCAATATTGTTACAATTGTAAATTTATGAGTGTACTTTGGTAGTACTAAATTTTGCTTCCAGAGGTTAGGGAACTCTTTGATTGAGTTGTTTGTTCTATTTGGAGTGATTTGTTTATGTAAGTCTTCCAGATGGGGTTTTCATTTAATTGCGTGGGTTGATGTAATATGTTAGTCAACCGTTGTATTGCCTTGGGTAGGGCGTATAGTTGTATCTGGTTGTTTTACCCAGTTTTCACGAATGAGGATGGTTCGTGCCTTCTTTGGAAGGAGTAGTTTTTGTGTTTGTTGCCTCCAGTGTTTGGAGAGGATTTTGACTTTTGTTGCCTCCTGTGTTGGAGCGAATTTTCATTTTATGTTCCTCCTAGAGTTGAAGTGGTTTTATCTTGTTGGTTTGCACTTGAGATTCCCTTGGCGATTGGTTTTGTTTGGTATGTTGTCAAGTAGAAGAGTGGCTTCTGTTAGGGGCCAGAGCCCAAAGAGGTAAACTGGGAAACCTTCAGAGGTGGTTTAATCAAGTGATAACTAAAACAATATACTTAGAAGTTAGGTAGTTTTTCACATTAATTAAGATAATTGAGCCTCGCTCATGGACGCAAGGGCTTGTATAGACTTGGGATGAGACGGGAAGGCTTGGAATGGAAAGGTCATCTATCTTGTCCTTACGAGAGGTATTTGATTCCATATGAGTGAGTATGGGTGCTAGGATTCGGTAAAGGCCACCAAGACAACTCATAGTGGGGGTTGGAGCCTAGGAAGATTCCCAGAGGATATCCCATGACAAGCTGTGTAATGACACTCTTTCTACAACAACAGTTGGTATTTGGTTTTATGTATATGGTATTCTTATCATACTCGATCTATTTTATTTCTGGAAGTAATGTGACTTATATCAGTAATGTTAGAGTTGTACTTGTGTTATTCTTATGGTTGTATGGTTCATGTGTTTGGTTGTGTCAGTGTGAGTCAGCCCGTGTCTAGAGGTCGATGATATTGTATAGGATTCCTTGTTACTATCTCCTAACACGGGGGGTGAGCCTTCAAGTATCACATGGTTGGGTGGAACGTGTACCTTAATTCGTTGGGTCATCTTCTTGTTCGTGTGGACGAGATTTCTAGTTGGAGAGCTTGTGGGATCTTGCTACTTTCATGCTTTATTCCTTTCAGTTATTGTTGTAATTTATTACCCCTCTTGTATCGAGGTGGAGGATGTAAATTGTAACCTTGTTTATTGGATTTATCTTATTCGGGGAATGAGTGTTGTAATCGTATTGTAAATTATATTATTGGAAACATGTGGTATCTCTTATGCCTTGCTATAATTTTTATCTTATATGGAATGTATGTGCTTTTAATTTGTTAAGTAATTAAATGTTATGTTTTTAATTCATGTTTCTTGTTTGGGTTTTAAATAATCTTAGTCTCGTAACCTTAGAGGTTGTTGGCAATGGATAGTGATCTTGCATGTTAAGTGTACTTAAAATAAAATAAAATTGTACGTTATAGTAGTTAATTGCAACTTCCTCTAGGGTTGCGTGGCAGGGCATTACACTTGAGATGACATTGTTGAAGATTAGGTAAAAAATATAAGTATTATTGAATAAGGTTAGGTATTTTGTAATATACTAAGCTAAATTTTAAACCAACTTTCATCAAATTTCATCTATTTTGAGGCTCACGCATTTTGTCAAACACTTTGCAGATTTATTGTTTCTAATCTTTGTTTTAATTTTTATTTATGAGATATCTCATGCAACCAATGTAAAAATCACTCCCATTCCTCATAGAAATGTACATCATCGTTCAAATCAAATTTATTGCATTAAAAATATTTAATAGAGAATTTATATGCTTCCAATATATTGTTGTTACAAAATAGTACATAAAAAAAATTCAAACAATAACAATGAAATTAATTAATTTTCAATATTTAGATGTAAGGTAAGCCTGAAAACCCATTTATTTTTAATTATATTATTTTGAAATAATTATTTAAATGATTAAATATTGTTTAGAAAAATAATTTGTGTGCTTTCTTATTTTTCTTTAAATTCTAAATTGCAGCCAAGAAGTGGCCGTTACTTGGTTTATGAAAAGCCACGATTCAGTTTTAAAAAATTAAGAATTAAAAGAAGTGGAGGAAAAAATGGCTATGCAAGCTCAACACTTACAACAGAAATTTGCAAACACAATTATTATTTTTACTTCCTTTTGATGAGACTCGAGATATAAAATTTATTTGGTTTAATTCATATGGCAAGGGTGGAGAAAACAAGGAAGAATTTGAAGGGAAAAATTAGACAATAGAGAAAGAAAAGACTTAAGGAAAATAGATGCAAGCTGGAAAATTTTGGTGAGGATTGGATAGCAATAATATTTTGGGTAAACAATTGATTTCTGTTATATGCAAGCTTTATGAATTCTCTTTTGCATATTCTATTCTTTTTCTTTTTCCTTAGGGATCACTTTCTTGAAACCAATCTTCAATCACTTATTGGGATGCAAATATAACCACTCTAGAGATTCTAAACCCTAGTTTGTTGCGTCGACCATATATTTATTTCTAAATATTAAATTTCTCTAAAATTTTGATATAAGGTGCGTCACTTAATTATTTCAAACATATCCGAAAATCAGCTATACCCAGTTTGTTGTTATGGAGATATGTAATGTTTAGTGACCGTTTATTTCCTGCCATTTTGTCTTTGATCAAATAGTCTATTGTGTCAACAATAAATTTATTTCTACGAACTGGGTTTTCTTTAAATTTTGACATGGTGTGCCACTTATAAAAAAAAATATCCAAAAATTAGCACTACCCAATTTGTCAATTTGGAGATGTGTATCAATTAGTGATGGCCTTTCCTATGCCCTCTTTGTCATTGTTATTAAATCTGCAAATCCTTGACTTTTTCTCTCTAAACCTAACATATCCCTGATGCTTGAATTCTTCTCAGGACAACAGTTGTTTAGGTTAAAACATTCATTTTTGGAAACCTTATTTTGTTTGAAGAGAAATAGCAAATCTAATCTCTATGGTATTCTCTAAATTGTATGAAATTGCATCCGAGATAAAGTTTATCTATTTTATCATTGGTTGAGATGGGTCTGAACATTGTATATATGTGATTACACATTAGATGATGTACGGGTATATATGTCATTGTGTGATGCATTTTTTATTGCTGCATGTATGATGCCATTGTATTTTGTTTCTATGTTATTTATTCTTCTGTCCACCTTCATTCATTTTTTTTTGAATAGCTAAATAGTTATCTAGTTTATCTATTTTGCTTTATTATTTTTTGTTATATATATGTAATAATTATCTTTATACCAAACAATTATCACTGATAGCTTTATTATATTGAATAGCTAAATTGTTATCGTAAAAATTGATGAATGTAGCTATATTGTTTGGTTTAGACTGAGTACTTAATATGGGATTCTATTGTTTGAAATGATTAATTTTTCATGTTCTTAGTAGTCAATTTAATGCTTTCAATACATTTTATATGGGATCAAACTCTAAGTTGTTGTAAATAAATGATGAGTGAATGAATACTTCTTGAGATGAAATATGTCTTCTTTCACATATTGCAGTCTTCATGCAATCTTGCATGTATCTTTAGAATTTGATTAAAAATATTGTGTATTTTCTACATTTTGTATGATGTATTGAGATAGAGAATGATTGGAATGTTTTTGGTTGTTATAACTTCTTTATTTTACCCTTGTAAGGATTACTCATAAATATAAATATTGCACGTACTTTTTATAACTTTAATGATACTCTAGAAAATATTATGGAATGAACTAGATTCCTTATGAGTTATTGAATCTAAGTCAACCTTGTGGTTGCAAGACTAGTTTCTCGAACTACAAAGTCTTTGTCCTACGCGTACGTAGGCAAGACCATCAAGGATGAGCCCCCAAGACTTTAGGTTGGCCCTTAGGGCCTTAGGCTAGTATTGTAGACATAAAAAATTTGTCCTCTTACGATACCTTGTCATAACATCGCATCATTTAGACACCTTGTAGTATGTTTTTCCACTAGGTACCCATGTCATCATCTAATTAGTTAAATAAATCTTATTTATTTGACTAATTTCATTTATTCCCTTTCTAAATCATTTTCATCAATTCCTTTAATGTTAATTAAATAATTTATATTATTTAATTAAATTAAATCATTTCTGTTCATCCTTTGATGTTATTTATATTATTTAATTAATAAATCCAACATCAATTAAATAAATCAAATATTTATTTAGTTAATAAAATCTTAAAAATATCTTCTCGCTTTCTTTCCAAATCTAAACTCATGTGTATCTAATTAATTAATTTAATTAGATAATTCATCAATTATTTTTCTCATCTTTTTTAGGATTTATTTCCTTTAAAACAGGAAATGGAATCCTTTTATCTTTTTACAATCTTATCTTGTTTTATTTCCTCTTTGATCAAATAAAACAAAAATCAAATCCTTATTAATCTTATCAAATCTTCTCTCTGTCTACATCAAAAATATATAAATCAAACCTTTCACAGGTCATTTGCATCGAATCTTCTTATAGCATCTTCACTCTGTCAAAATCAATCTTCAATCGCCATCTATCATCTTCATCAGGTAGAATTGAGCAACCAACATTCCTCCAACAATCAACCTTTGAAATCTTGCATCCTGTTGCAGGTGGAGAAGAGTCATGGAGATCAATCAACACTAGTTTGAAAATCAGTTTACACGTTCTTTGTTTATTATTTTTATTTTCATTCTAGTTTGTGCTTTATGGTGCTTGATAGGATTTAATTTGTTTATTATCTTCAATGCATTTAAACTCTTTGGATTATTTACCTATCTACAAATATATTATTATTTGATATGTATTTGATGAATTTTGTGGAACTAATATCTTCATTTAGTTTTGCAGAAATAGGTTTGTAGACCAAGCGAGATTATGGAGCTAAAGAAGAACTTTCCATCTTATGAAAAAATATTTATGATCTCTTTGTGGATGTGAAGAAATTGCATAAAAATGTTATATCTTATATTTGCAAATGCATTGATTTGTATAAAACTACTTTCCAAATTTGAAGTTTGTTTATTATTATTTTTTACTAATTCAATACTAAATTGAGTGGGCATTACATATGTATCATAAGGTTGCAACACTTGGGAGCTTTGGGGAAAAAGTATTGGTAATGTAAACCCATTTTTGGGTCTCATCATGGTAAGCAATATTAAAGTTCATCTTTCTTTGTTTTTGGAAGTGCATATGCTGCACCAAAAATATTTGTATTTTTAAATTATTCCGGGGCTAAGAAGCTTACATTCTTTCAGATTTGTTTCTATATGACTACTACCGTTATAGTTTGCTTGATTTTCTTTCAAGCTTCTAGTGTGGGGTGTTAATTTGATAAAAACCCCATATAGAAAATAACATCAGCCATATTTTTACAATTTGCATTATCATACGTGTTGCTGGTATAATCAGCCTGCAGCAAGATAACTTCCACAAAAAAATAAAAATAAAAATTGATTGGTGTATATGTTGCCTCTACTCATAATAAATACAAGATAAATACTACAAAATTCTGGTTTGACGCTACCATACACTCTGCTCTTGAAGTTTTCACCCCGAGAGGCGTTTATTACGCTGAGAGGCGTTTATCAGTCACAGCGGAGGGAAAAACCTCCGTCAACAAAAACTCTTCACACATAAATTGACGTGCACATAGTTGTCAGATGTTTCATATTCGCTGAATGGTAGTGAGAAGGCATGAGTAACTGAAAGTAATGGCAAACGGCTCCACTACCTTGCATGTGAACAGTTTGATATTTGCATTTCTGCTAAATAAAGCATTTAGTAACGTCTGAAATTAAAGCGCGTTGATGTTAAGCCATGCTCGTACATTGATGTATTTCTATCTTTGCCCATTTCTCAAATCCATAAATTTTTTTAGCAATAGCGGTTTTCGGACCTGCATAGTTCGTAATCCTTTCCAGCAGTAACGGTGGAGACCTTCGTAGTAAGAAGATTACAGCAACATTGGAGTCATAATTCTTTGATCGGAGGAGCCTCACAAGCCACCGCTTCTTTGCACAGGTAATCCTTGCACTGGTTCTGTTTGCATTGATTTGTTCTTATGCAATGCACAGGCATGTGTAATGGGAATATGAATATGCGTTCACTTTATTGTTTTGCAATAGAGAAACAAATTAGTAAATGCTCAATTAGATTCAATAGGTAGTAGTAAGTACCAAGTCTTCTAATCCTATGATCATCACATTCTATGAGATGATACCTGCATTATAAAATATCAGACAAAAATCCTTTATCCTCCAAAGCTCCTGTCTATGCACGGACATGAAGGATGTTGGTAACAGTTGTGGAAGCTGGCTTTACACCTGCCGACTGCATTTGCTTTAAAATTTCTAAAGCCATCCCAATGAATCATTTTGTGCACATCCTTTTGCATGCATATTTAATTTTCAAATCATCGATTAAAACTTTCTCTATTTTTCATTTCATAATCAAATTAAAAAAATGTGATTGTTTCTATAGATGTTTATCTGATCAAAGCATAGCTATTTTTATCCTCACCACTACCTGGTCTTTCAGGAGACCATTGCAATGGAGAAAATGATAGCTTGGGAGGAGTGGATTGCCAAGATCCGACACTAATGCATGCATTTTTATGAAAATGAATCTCTTACTTTTTATTTTTATTTATGGGATTTTTAATTTAGTGCATGTATTTTTTGTGTGCAAGAGTTGCAACAATTAATTTCTTATTGGGCTTGGGGTCAATACACAAGAAAATACTGATTCTTTTATTTATTTACTGTGATGTATACATATAGCAATTTGTTTATAAATCATATTTTCTTCATTTTGATTGTAGTATTTTTCATGATAAAATTTTAGAGTTAAAATTTAATCTAATTGAGGGATGTAAACAACAAACAAATAGGTCTTTTTAGACATTGATTTTATTATTATTTTTGTTGAAGCAAAAATTAAAGATTAAGACAATGTATTGATTGAAATAATGCATATTTACTCAATAAATTTGCTCCCTCTTCCTTTTTTTAAGGTGAACATTAACTCATTGAATGCATTGAAGGGTCATTAAAAAAAACAATAACAGATTAATCTAAGATAAATTAACAATAATTGAAATGAGAGTTTGATCCACAACTTATTCAAATCCTCAACAATTGAGAATAAAAATTTCTTTATCATCAACAATTAAAAGGGGGAAAATACTATAAAAAAAGTAATTGCTTGATAAAGAATGTAAAAAGCAATCAAAGGAGTAGAAGATCAAGATTTACTTGTAAAATCATAGCGACCTTTCAACTTATTTTGATTAAATGCAACATATACAATGCCAATTTTAAATTACACAATTCAACCTTTAAATATTAAGGTTCTTTCCTTACCATAATAGTTTGTATATGTCCACATAGTTTGTCATCTATCTCTATTTAAAATAGAGTTGAAATATTTAATATATATAAATAATAAGTGAAATAACTAGAGTTTCTAAAATTTAAAAAGTTAAGCATAATTTTTTTCTTCTAAATTTACTATTGATATAAAAGTAAGTTTCTAAATTAATATACTTAAAATTAAAAAAACATTGAAGATCTTTTTAAAACAAGATTTCCCTTGATATTTTATATAGATTTATTTAAGTAATCTTCTCCAATAAAAAATAACAATTATTTATAAAGATAAAATATTAAAAATATGTTAAATTACTGCACACAATTTTTTTTCTAAAATTTGAAAAATTAAGTATGAAGGAACTTTTCTTAATTTACTATTACATACAAAAAGTTTCCAAATTAATATATTCAAAATTTAAAAATATTAAAAATCTTTAAAAAAATTGTGTCATTATAAAATGCTTTTTAATAATAGAATAGAAATAATATTATAAAGGAATGAAAAGTAGTTCATTAAAAAATCTAAATTAATTTATTTAAAATTAAAAGTTTATAAAATTAAATAATAAAAATAATCCTAAATTTACTATTACACAAAAAAAACCAATATTTAAAAAGAAAATAAAAACAGTTCAAAAAGGAAAAATCATTTATATTTTATTTTATTTAAAATTAATATATATCTCAAAGAAATATTATAAATTATGGGAGTTCAGGAAAAATGTTGTTCTCTGTGTGTTCTCTATGTGTGCTCGCAACCATCTTGGCCCGAGCTGCATGTTGAGCTAGGTGAGTGCATGCGCCGACTAATTGGGAGATCATTTTCATTGTGATTTTTTCTGCTTGAGGGGGGGAGGGGCGATTTGAGCACGTTCGGGGTCTAGTTCTTTTTCTCTGTTTTCTCCTTCTCTCCATGTTTTTGCAAGTCATTTTACATTGTTTATCTCCTTGGCATGGCTTGTGGGTGGTGTTTTGGGCTTGGCAAGGCCCTTTATTCTTGCGTTGGGGGTCCACATTGCTAGGTCTCTGATTGATTGTGCGGTGAGGTTACAGTTTGTCTGATTGGGCTTTTTCTTGGCCACCTAGGCTGGTTTGTAGAGCGCAGGTGTAGGGCTTTGGGTGGTTTTGTTTGGTAATGCCCGGTGGGTAGGTGTTGGCAGTGACCTAGTCTAGGGAAGTGGTGTTGTTGGTTAAGGGATGTTGGGTGGAGATCTCATGGCCCTAAATGGTGGAATGGAGGAGGTGCCGAGGGATGATGTGATGACGGAGGCGGGTGACGGGGTTCCCATTCCGCCTTTTCCTGGTGTGGGTTTGTCTAGGATCGGGGCGTTTAAAGTGCAAAAGATTAATGGTTGTTTGGAAATGGATCAAGTGTGCCCAATGGTGGTGATTCAAAAGGAAGCGGTTGCCGAGGATTTAGAATATTACAGCAAGCATGTTTTAATCTGCAAGTTTTTGGGGATGAGGGTCTCTCTTCCTTTCCTTGAGTCTTGGATTCAGAGGACATGGAACCCAGAGGGGGATTTTGAGGTTCTGCTTGCTTCGAATAATTTCTTCTTGGTGGACTTTTCTTACATCTCCGATCGAAAAAAGGATTTTGAAGGTGGCTCATACTTCTATAATTAGGTTGCAGTGTTCATAAAACCATGGCATGCAAGATTTAATTCGACAGAAGAGTTGCCATCCAAGGTCTCAGTTTGGGTTCGTCTTCCTCGACTATTGCTTGAATGTTGGAGGAGAGATATTCTGCCTGGTCTATTGCCATGTCACTGGGAAAACTGATTGGCCCCTCTCAACAGACTCTAGAGAAGAAGATCTTTTCCTATGCATGGGTTTGTGTGGAGATGGATTTGAGCCAGCCTTTGCCTAACTCTATGATTTGACAGTTGGGGCTACTTCCTAGACTCAACCGCTAAACTATGAAACTCTGTTGTTTAGATTTCGTTTATGCTAAGAGTATGGTCATCTTTAGAGGAGGTGTCTGCATGCTCTTGGTGCGGGAAACTCAAGTAATAAGATGACTCCTTCAAACCCAGGATCCAACAGGGGCAAAGGGCCCATGCAAGGGGTGATTCCAGATAAAGATGGGTTTGTGCCTGTTGGGCCTAGAAATAGAGGTCGAGGTTAGAAGAGGACTTTTCAGGATCGCCATGAGGAGGGGTTATTTAACAGGTTTGATGCGTTGGATGATTCAGTTCATGAGGGGATACCTCCTAACATGCATGTGAATGCCCCCCTCTTACTGCTCATAATCTTGAGCCTATGACTGTTACATCTTCGATTCTTGGCCCAATGGAGGCTTCTGGGGAAGGGAAGGATTCTTTGGCTCTCTCTGATGATGTGGGGCTCGAGGAATCTTGTGTGGTGGATGGTACTTCTTTGGCCTTGGCTATTGTTGGTGCTTGCCTGGCTAGAGGTTCGGGTTCTGGAGATTCTAGCAAGAGTAAAGCTTCTGCTTCTTCCCCTATTCTGGGTGTGCAACAAAAGCCTTTGAAAAAGAGTGCTCCTAATAGCTCCCAGAAGGTGGGTAGGAGGATTAGGAGAAAGTTAAGTTGGTTGAATCTGGGTCGGTGAAGACATTGGATACTCACTTCTCTCACCTTTCACGATGATTGTGCTATCATGGAATCTGAAGGGTATGAATAACATCCCTAGACAAAAGGCTATTCGAGACTTGGTTTGTGCTCATTCTTCGGATTTGGTTTTCCTCCAAGAGACAAAGTTATTTGTGGACAATATGCTACAGAGTGCTTCTAAAATTTGGAATAGAGGATTATGTCAGTGTGTGGGTGCATAGAGGATCTCTGGAGGTCTTGCTTGCTTCTAGGATCCTTGATGAATCTCTCATGTTTGGTGGTTCTGTAGTAGATTCTCCATCTCTCTTGTTGTGATTAGTTTAGAGACATGAGAGAGAGTTCTTATTTCCAACATTTATGCTCTGACGGATGTCCCTGGTAAGATACTCTTGTGGTCTCATATCAATTTCTTGAGATCATTGGACCCCTTCCTTCCCTAGATTATGGTAGGTGACTTCAATGCAATTGCCTCTCTTGAGGAGAAAAGGGGGGGTGTGCCTTGTTTGGACCCTTCCTCTGAGCTTCTTAGGGAGAATTTGGCTCGGCTTTGGCTGGTGGATATTAAACCTTTGAATGGTATGTTTACTTGGAATAATAAGTGGCTTGGAGATGAAGCTATTTCAGAAAGATTAGACAGGTTTCTTGTTTCCAATTTTTGGGTTGGTGACATGTGGTTGTCAAGCTTTGAGATTTTGGATTGGCGGGGATCAGACCATTGGCCGATTAAATTCTCTGCTCGATTGGCTGATGGTTCTAGGAAGGAGACTTTTAGATTTAAGCTTATGTGGCTCAGGGAGGAGAGTCTTCTTGGCCTAGTTTCTAGATGGTGGACTGAAGGAAGACCAACTTTTCGTATGACTATGTACTCCTTTATGAAGAGGCTCCAATATGTGAAGTATAAATGAAAACATTGGAATAAGTATCAGTTTGGAAATGTGTTCCAAAAGAAAAGGGTTTCCCTAGAGTGCTAGGATTCTATTACGAGGAAAATTCGGGACCAGGGTCTTGATGTAGCTTTGAGCAGGTTAGAAGGCAGTGTGGTAAAAGACCTAGAGGAATGAGAGCTTCGTGAGGATTTTTTTTGGAAATAGAAGGCTTGTGTTGACTGGCTTTAGGAAGGGGATAGGAATACTTCCTTCTTTCATAACTCGGTGAAGGCTCAGAGACAAGGTAATATTATTTCTTCTCTTTGCTCTCTTGAGGCTTCTATTCTCTCTTCCTCTTTGGAGATCTCTAGTGAGGCGGTTCGCTTTTTCTTCAATCTCTTTTCTGAAGACACCATGCCTGCTTGTGAGGAGGAAGCTTCTATCTTGGCTTGTATTCCTCCTTTGGTGACTTTGGATACAAATGCCTCTCTTCTTAAGCCTATTTATTTGAAGGAGTTGGAGGAGGTGGTGTTCCAGTTGAAAAAAGGAAAGGCTCCTAGTCCATATGGGTTTCTGGCGGAGTTCTTTTAGGCATTTTTGGAAGTGATCAAACTTGATCTGTTCGAGGTTGTGAAAGAGTCTTTATAGAATAAGCAAATGTTGAGGGACATGAATTCCACGTTTCTAGCTCTTACTCCAAAATGCGAGGGAGTTGATTCTCTGGATCTTTTTCAACCAATTGCTCTGTGTAATGTGGTATATAAAATCATTACAAAGCTAATCGTTGAACGATTAAAGCCATGGCTAGATAAGTTGATCTCGAAAGAACAAGGGGGCTTTGTTGCAAGTAGGAAGATTTTGGATGGAATAGTTATTGCAGTTGGGACTATTCATTTCATGGCCTCTTCGAGGGAAAAGGCCATGTTTATAAAGTTAGACATGGCTAAGGCACATGACATAGTTAAGTGGGGTTTTTTGACCAAAATTCTAGGAGCCTTTGGGTTTAGTAGGGAGTGGATTGATTAGGTCATGAGTTGTGTGACAACGTCCTTTTGCATTCTCATAAATGGGGAGTCCTTTGATCTGTTTGGTGCTTCTAGAGGTCTTCGGCAGGGGGATCCCTTATCTCTTTATTTGTTCATCTTGATGGTTGAGGGATTGGGAAGGTTTATTAAGTCCTGGGTTATAGATGGGCTTATTCAAGGATGGAAATGGAGCAATTCTCTCCCTCAATCCAATTTGTAGTTTGTGGATGATTCAACTTTGATGGTTGTTGCTAAGGTGGTTGAAGCGGTTTCTTTTTGACAAATGTTGGATTGTTACCTGTTGCCTCATGTCAAAGCATAAATGAAAGTAATTCTTGCATTTATTTTTTTAATACCCCCACTTCTATTCAACAACGTATTGCTAGGATTTTATGGTTTCAGGTGGGGAAGCTCCCCTTTACCTATCTTGGTATGCCTTTGGATGTACGCCCTCTTGCTTGGTGTTTTTGACAGGAGGTGATTGATATGGTTTGTCATTGGACCAATAGATGGATATCTATGACAGGTAGAGTTACTCTGTTGAAGCCGGTGGTACATGCCCTACCTATATACAGGTGCTTTGTGATGACTGCTCCCTCAAGTTTCACCAAAGTTTTTGAAGGGTTGTGTAGGCAGTTTTTTTGGTTAGATAATCTCCTTGTGAGGAAGTGGAGCTTAATAAAGTGGGAAGTTGTTTGTCATCCAAAGCAGGATGGTGGTTTGTGTAATGCCTCTCGTGTTGTTGTCATTGTTCTGATACTCTTCTCTTGCTGTGTTGCGTACTTGAGACTATGATGGTGATTGTTTCACCAGTTTGGCTTGTGTGTTTTTCTTGGATGCTCATGATACTCTTTTATGATGTTGATGATATTATGATGCATGGTGTTAATCTTTATCTGGTTATCCTTATCATCTGGATACAGTATTATGTTATGAAAATTGATTAATGCTTACTTCATGATATTACAATAATGTGTTACTATTTGGAGTTGGGTGAGGGGATGGTGTAGCATCACTCATTCACGAGTGCCCTACTACGATGCAACTTCCTCTCATAGTGTGCTTGCGATTGGATATATATGTTGTTTGACGTTGGTTTGGTGCAGGATGCAATCACTGGGCACTGACTCCGCCTGCACTGTCAGGTTTGAGCATGCCCTATAAGCCCAATGGGTATGATTCGGAAACCTAAGTTGACAAGAAGTCCCTCGTCCTAGTCCGTCACCCCATCATTGTATTTAACGACGTCGTCTATTTGCAACCTCGTTCTCGTTTTGGTATCGTTTCATTCTGATTTGTTTAGTTTTAATTATTTTTAATGTTGTTCTATTTATTTGATATAGTGATGTTCATGGTGATTAAGTTATTATTGGTCGTTTAATTAATTGGTTTGATTTAACCATGTTCATAAGTATGATGTTATTTAATTAAAGTAATAAATTAAATTATTAAATTATTAAGAGAATGTAATTAATTAATTATTAAATTAATTCTAAGGTTATAATATTATAACGGAATGAAAAGTAATTCATTAAAAAGTCTAAATTAATTTATTTAAAATTAAAAGTTTATAAAATTAAATAATAAAAAAAATCCTAAATTTACTATTACACAAAAAAATCAATATTTAAAAAAAAATTGAAAACAGTTCAAAAAGGAAAAATCATTTATATTTTATTTTATTTAAAATTAATATATATCTCAAAGAAATATTATAAATTATGGGAGTTCAGGAAAATGTTGTTCGCTCTGTGTTCTCTATGTGCGCTCGCAACCATCTTGGCTCGAGTTGCATGTTGAGCTGGGTGAGTGCATGCGCTGACTAATTGGGAGATCGTTTTCATTGTGATTTTTTTTGCTTGAGAGAGGGGGGGTGGGGGTTTGAGCACGTTCGGGGTCTAGTTCTTTTTTTCTATTTTCTCCTTCTCTCCATGTTTTTGCAAGTCATTTTACCACTGTTTATCTCCTTGGCACGACTTGTGGGTGGTGTTTTGGGCTTGGCGAGGCCCTTTATTCTTGCATTGGGGGTCCACATTGCTAGGTCTCTATTTGGTTGTGCGGTGAGGTTACGGTTTGTCTGATTGGGCTTTTGCTTGGCCGCCCAGGCTGGTGTGTGGAGCGTGGGTGTGGGGCTTTGGGTGGTTTTGTTTGGTAATGCCCGATGGGTAGGTGTTGGTAGGGACCTAGTCTAGGGAAGTGGTGTTGTTGGATAATGGCTGTTGGGTGGAGATCTCATGGCCCTAAATGGTGGAATAGAGGAGGTGTCGGGGGATGATGCGATGATGGAGGCGGGTGATGGGGTTCCCATTCCGCCTTTTCCTGGTGTGGGTTTGTTTAGGATCGGGGCGTTTAAAGTGCAAAAGATTAACGATTGTTTGGAAAGGGATCAAGTGCGCCCGGTGGTGGTGATTCAGAAGGAAGCAGTTGCCGAGGATTTAGAATATTACAACAAGCATGTTTTAATCTGCAAGTTTTTGGGGATGAGGGTCTCTCTTCCTTTCCTTGAATCTTGGATTCAGAGGACATGGAACCTGGAGGGGGATTTCGAGGTTCTACTTGCTTCAAATAATTTCTTCTTGGTGGACTTTTCTTGCATCTCCGATCGAAAAAAGGATTTTGAAGGTGGCTCGTACTTCTATAATCAGGTTGGAGTGTTCACAAAACCATGGCATGTAGGATTTAATTCGACAAAAGAGTTGTCGTCCAAGGTCTCAGTTTGGGTTCGTCTTCTTCGGCTGCTTCTTGAATGTTGGAGGAGAGATATTCTTCAGTCTATTGCCATGTCGCTAGGAAAACCGATTGGCCCCTCTCAGTAGACTCTGGAGAAGAGGATCTTTTCCTATGCATGGGTTTGTGTGGAGATGGATTTGAGCCAGCCTTTGCCTAACTCTATTGATCTGATAGTTGGGGCTAGTTCCTGGACTCAACCGCTAGACTATGAAACTCTATTGTTTAGATTTTGTTTATGCTAAGAGTATGGTCATCTTTAGAGGAGGTGTCTGCATGCTCTTGGTGTGGGAAACTCAAGTAATAAGATGACTCCTTCAAACCCAGGATCCGACAGGGGCAAAGGGCCCATGCAAGGGGTGATTCTAGATAAAGATGGGTTTGTGCCTGTTGGGCCTTGAAACAAAGGTCGAGGTTAGAAGAGGACTTTTCAAGATCGCCATGAGGAGGGGTTATTTAATAGGTTTGATGCGTTGGATGATTCAATTCATGAGGGGATACCTCCTGACATGCATGTGAATGCCCCCTCTTATTGCTCATAATCCTGAGCCTATGGCTATTACGTCTCTGATTCTTGGCCCAATGGAGGCTTCTGGGGAAGGGAAGGATTCTTTGGCTCTCTCCCATGATGTGGGGCTCGGGGAACCTTGTGTGGTGGATGGTACTTCTTTGGCCTTCGCTGTTGTTGGTGCCTGCTTGGTTGGAGGTTCAAGTTTTGGAGATTCTAGCAAGAGTAAAGCTTCTGCTTCTTCCCCTATTCTGGGTGTGCAACAAAAGCCTCTGAAAAAGAGTGCTCCTAATAGCTCCCAGAAGGTGGGTAGGAAGAAGGATCGGGAGAAAGTTAAGTTGGTTGAATCCGGGTCGGTGAAGACATTGGATACTCACTTCTCTCACCTTTCGCGATGATTGTGCTATCATGGAATCTGAAGGGTATGGATAACATCCCTAGACAAAAGGCTATTCGAGACTTGGTTTGTGCTCATTCTCCGGATTTGGTTTTCCTCCAAGAGACGAAGTTATCTGTGGAAAATATGCTACAGAGTGCTTCTAAAATTTGGAATAGAGGATTATGTCAGTGTGTGGGTGCATAGAGAATCTCTGGAGGTCTTGCTTGCTTCTAGGTTCCTCGACGAATCTCTCATGTTTGGTGGTTTTGTAGTAGATTCTCCATCTCTCTTGTTGCGATTAGTTTAGAGACAAGAGAGAGAGTTCTTATTTCCAACATTTATGCTCTGACGGATGTCCTTGGTAAGATAATCTTGTGGTCTCATATCAATTTCTTGAGATCATTGGACCCCTTCCTTCCCTGGATTATGGTAGGCGACTTCAATGCAATTGCCTCTCTTGAGGAGAAAAGGGGGGGTGTTCCTCGTTTGGACCCTTCCTCTAAGCTTCTTAGGGAGAATTTGGCTAAGCTTTGGCTAGTGGATATTAAACCTTTGAATGGTATGTTTACTTGGAATAATAGGCGGTTTGGAGATGAAGCTATTTTAGAAAGATTAGATAGGTTTCTTGTTTCTAGTTTTTGGGTTGGTGACATGTGGTTGTCAAGCTTTGAGATTTTGGATTGGCGGGGATCAAACCATTGGTTGATTAAATTCTCTGCTTGACTAGGTGATGGTTCTAGGAAGGAGACTTTTAGATTTAAGCTTATGCGGCTCAAGGAGGAGAGTCTTCTTGGCCTAGTTTCTAGATGGTGGACTGAAGGAAGACCAACTTTTCGTATGACTATGTACTCCTTTATGAAGAGGCTCCAATATGTGAAGTATAAATGAAAACATTGGAATAAGTATCAGTTTGGCAATGTGTTCCAAAAGAAAAGGGTTTCCCTGGAGCGCTTGGATTCTATTACCAGGAAAATTTGGGACTAGAGTCTTGATGCAACTTTGACCAGGTTAGAAGGCAGTGTGGTAAAAGACCTAGAGGAATGGGAGCTTCATGAGGAAATTTTTTGGAAATAGAAGGCTTGTGTTGACTAGCTTCAGGAAGGGGATAGGAATACTTCCTTCTTTCATAACTCGGTGAAGGCTCAGAGACAAGGTAACATTATTTCTTCTCTTTTCTCTCCTGAGGGTTCTATTCTCTCTTCCTCTTTGGAGATCTCTAGTGAGGCGGTTCACTTTTTCTTCAATCTCTTTTCTAAAGACACCGTGCTTGCTTGTGAGGAGGAAGCTTGTATCTTGGCTTGCATTCCTCCTTTGGTGACTTTGGATATGAATGCCTCTCTTCTTAAGCCTATTTCTTTGAAGGAGTTGGAGGAGGTGGTGTTCCAGTTGAAAAAAGGAAAGGCTCCTAGTCTAGATGGTTTTCTGGCGGAGTTCTTTTAGGCATTTTTGGAAGTGATCAACCTTGATCTATTCAAGTTTGTGAAGGATTCTTCACAGAATAAGCAAATGTTGAGGGACATGAACGCCACGTTTCTGACTCTTATTCCAAAACGCGAGGGAGTTGATTCTCTGGATCTTTTTCAACCAATTGCTTTGTGTAATGTGGTATATAAAATCATTACAAAGCTAATTGTGGAACGACTGAAGCCATGGCTAGATAAGTTGATCTTAGAAGAAAAATGGGGCTTTGTTACAGGTAGGCAGATTTTGGATGGAATAGTTATTGCAGTTGGGACTATTCATTTCATGGACTCTTTGAGGGAAAAGGCCATGTTTATAAAGTTAGACATGGCTAAGGCACATGACATAGTTAAGTGGGGTTTTTTGACCAAAATTCTAGGAGCCTTTGGGTTTAGTAGGGAGTGGATTGATTGGGTCATGAGCTGTGTGACAACATCCTTTTCCATTCTCATAAATGGGGAGTCCTCTGATCTGTTTGGTGCTTCTAGAGGTCTTCGGCAGGGGGATCCCTTATCTCCTTATTTGTTAATCTTGATGGTTGAGGGATTGGGAAGGTTTATTAAGTCTCAGGTTATGGATGGGCTTATTCAAGGATGGAAATGGAGCAATTCTCTCCCTCCTCAATCCCATTTGCAGTTTGTGGATGATTCAACTTTGATGGTTGCTGCTAAGGTGGTTGAAGTGGTTGCTTTTTGACAAATGTTGGATTGTTACCTGGCTGCCTCATGTCAAAGCATAAATGAAAGTAAGTCTTGCATTTATTTCTTTAATACCCCCACTTATATTCAACAACGTATTGCTATGATTTTATGGTTTCAGGTGGGGAAGCTCCCCTTTACCTATCTTGGTATCCCTCTGGATGTGCGTCCTCTTCCCTGGTGTTTTTGACAGGAGGTGATTGATATGGTTTGTCATTGGACCAATAGATGGATATCTACGACAGGTAGAGTTACTCTGTTGAAGTCGGTGGTATAGGCCCTACCTATATACAGGTGCTTTGTGATGATTGCTCCCTCAAGTTTCACCAAAGCTTTTGAGGGGTTGTGTAGGCAGTTTCTTTGGTCAGATAATCTCCTTGTGAGGAAGTGGAGCTTAATAAAGTGGGAAGTTGTTTGTCAGCCAAAGCAGGATGGTGGTTTGTGTAATGCCTCTCGTGTTGTTGTCATTATTTTGATACTCTTCTCTTACTGTGTTGCGTACTTCAGACTATGATGGTGATTGTTTCACCAGTTTGGCTTGTGTGTTTTTCTTGGATGCTCATGATACTCTTTTATGATGTTGATGATATGATGATGCATGGTGTTCATCTTTATCTGGTTATCCTTATCATCTGGATGCAGTATTATGTTGTTATGTAAATTGATTAGTGCTTACTTCATGATATTACGATAATGTGTTACTATTTGGAGTTGGGTGAGGGGATGGTGTAGCATCACTCATTTGTGAGTGCCCTACTACGATGCGGCTTCCTCTCATAGTGTGCTTGCGATTGGATATATATGTTGCTTGACGTTGGTTTGGTGCATGATGCAAGTACTGGGCATTGACTCCGCCTGCACTATCAAGTTTGAGCGTGCCCTATAAGCCCAATGGGTATGATGTGGAAACCCGAGTTGACAAGAAGTCCCTTGTCCTAGTCCCTCACCCCGTCATTGTGTTTAACGACGTCGTCTGTTTGCAACCTTTTTCTCGTTTTGGTATCGTTTCATTATGATTTGTTTAGTTTTAATTATTTTTAATGTTGTTCTATTTATTTGATATAGTGATGTTCATGGTGATTAAGTTATTATTGGTCGTTTAATTAATTGGTTTGATTTAACCATGTTCGTAAGTATGATGTAATTTAATTAAAGTAATAAATTAAATTATTAAATTATTAAGAGAATGTAATTAATTAATTATTAAATTAATTCTAAGGTTATAATGATTTGATAACTTATATTATTACTTTATTAAAGATGAAAATGTTAATGAAACATAAATTTCATTTATAAATAATGTTTATTTTAAATTTAATCTAATGGATTATTATTCCACTTATTAATGATGTTTATTTTTAAATTTAAATATCATGGATAACCAAGTATTAAATAAAATATATTAAAGTGGATATTTTAAAAGGAAATTTTGAGATAACCTTAAATTTAGAAAAAGTAATTTAATGAATTACGTTGCAAAAGTAATTGTAGTTAACAATTATGAATTATTAAATTTAAATAGTGTGATTTAAGGTTTAAACGATAAAATAATAATTAACAGTAACAAAATTATAATCCTTAGTTTTCAATCAAGTAATTATGGACAGAATTAGATTTCTAAATTTTAAATCAAACATAAGGATTTTTCAACAGGTGGAAAAAACCAAGATAAGAGAAAATGATCTCATTGTGTCAAGGTTGATAATATTGTTCACTAATTAACCATTCTCCTATCAAAAAGAATACATCACGATTCATGGAAGTGATCTGTGGAAACCCTCTACGTTGTTGTTTTTGTATGAATGAATAAATGCTTTTTCCATTTCACTCTATGCCGCCGTCCCTTCCACTTCATTTCCCATGCATCACCGTTCCATGAATGTTAGGAATTGTTTATTGGTGCATATACTTTGTCATTGAAGATGTTAGATTTCTTTTTCTGTTGGCTTCGTTATACTGTTCAAGTCTAGCAGATTACCTTAAATTTAATATAATACTGCTGTAAACAGCAGAATACCCCTTGATAAATGAATATTTATATAGGGGAGAGGACCCAGTACCTGAGCATGTTTCAATAGTTGTGATAGTAGTTGTTGATATGATGTCCAATGTTTTTATCAATATTGGACCAGTAGTTGTGACTTTAAAGATGTTAGTGTTGATGATGACTACCCATAATTAAACAAAATGTATTCCTTTGATCTAAAAAGCAACCAATCATGTGATTCCACATCAGCGCTCAATAAAACATGCTGTGAATTCACAAGTATTGGTCTCACTTTTTTTTTGGGCCTTTTTGGACACCTTGACAAAAAGCATGCTGATGTGGCATCATATTTGATGATGTGGCCCTGAAACCTTAGTTATAAGCAGGGGACTTGCCAAGTAAGCTGCTGTAAAAAATTGGGAGTGATTTGAAATTTCCATGTAGGATAATTAGAAGCGCGAAGTTAGGGTGCACAACTACTGGGTCCTCTCCCCTATATCATGAATTATAAATGAACTATAATCTGACGTGTTAAAAGCCAATTTAATTATTATAGAAAATGTATATTTAAATTCTTGGTTACTAAAATGATTTTTGAGGGGAGGTATAAATAAAATGCGTAATTAGAGAGAATATACTCACAAGAGGAAAGTTTTTTCACATGCCAAACAATGTGTTTCTTCTTCTATCTTACCTGGCACTGGAAATTTTTTTTTACTTGGATTTACTTTTATATTGTCTTATCATTCAATACAAAATTTAGATTATTCATTTATACTTACAGAAAGGTATGTCTTAATCTAACTATCTTTTTTTTTTTTATCTCCTACAGTTTAATAGGCTATCTTGTTTCCTCTTAGGTAGCGAGGAACCTTTATTCTTGCTTGTTAGTTGGCTTATGAAAGAACAAGAGTGCATGCAACATAACAAATAATTATATCACATTTTATACTTGTGTAAGTAATTAAGTGACTATATATATATATATATATATATATTTATATTATAAGATTTCATAGTTTTCTTAAAATTATTTAAAGAATTTCAATAAGAACATTTAAATAAAATGTACATGATTATTTAGAATGTTCTCTTGATTATTACTTCAAATGAGTATATAGATACGGAGGTAAATGACAAGTAACTTATTTGGGTAAATTATGTACTTAGTTAGTTATGAAATTGGTTTAAATAGTTTCTTTTATTATTTTTAATGTTTTCACAAATGAGTGCAATGATAAAATGTAACATGCTGATTTTAATGTATTTCTTGGAATTATTACTTTTAAATGTATAAGCGAAATTAAACACTACTGGATTTGACACCATTTTCCGACGGTCATTCGTCGGTTGTTCGACAAATCTCTGTCGGAAGAGCGACGCAATGGTGAAAATCCTTCCGTCACTGTTTTTTCGTCGCAAGGCCGACGACAAATTAAACTTCAAAATAATGGCGAAGAATCGTCGGTTGGCAGCATCGTGAAATACCTCGGGATTTTGTCGGAATATCGACGAAACCTTTGTTTATCCACCGACGAATTACACTAGAAGTTCGTTGTCGGTTCGACGAAATGGGCAAGCAGTAGCGTGGAAACAACATGGAACGTTCGTCGAAATAGAGACGAAATACTAAAGTAGTAGCGTCGAAAGAACACCAAAAGTTCGTCGAATGTGCGATGAAATACTAAAGTAGTAGCGTCGAAAGAACACCAAAAGTTCGTCGAATTTGCGATGAAATACTAAAGTAGTAGCATCGAAAGAACACCAAAAGTTCGTCGAATTTGCAATGAAATAGGCGAGTAGTAGCGTCGGCTACGTACCAAAAGTTCGTCGAAAGTGCGACGAAATTAGCAAGAAGCAGCGTCGAAACAACGCGAAAAGTTCATCGACTTTGTGACGAAATTAGCAAGGAGTATCGTCGGAAGAACACTAAAAGTTCGTCGAAAGTGTGACGAAATTGGCAGAGAGTAGTGTGGCAGCAATGCCGAAATATCGTCGGAAGGGCGACGAAATGTGTAGGGAGTTACGACGAAATCGTTGTCGCAGCTATAGAAACTTCGTCAAGCCTTTCTGTTGATTCGTCGGTGGTTATCGTCGAAATTGCGACGAAGAAGCAAAATTAAAAAAATAAAATAAAATTATATATTCATGGAAATGTACCATTGCGGAGACTGACGACTGATCATACATACAGATTGCATATTGGTTTGATGCTTCAAACGATGCATTTCTTATATTGAAAAGTGCATTACCTTATTCAACTTCTCTATGTTTTGAGTATAGTTTAATATTCTCTACTTAACAAGGCCAACCACATGACGGTGGAAGCTCATTTGGCCTCCACCACCCCCCCTCACATCACTCTCAATTCCCCATACCCAATCATATAACATTAATCATTGATTCATCCATTAATAACATATAACATTCATTGATTCATCCATTAATAACATATAACATTTATTCATTCATCCATTAATAACATATAACATTCATTCATTAACATATAACATTCATTAATTAACATATTCACATTCATTCATTAACATATAATAATCATTTTTTTAGTTTTTACATATTATCAAAAATATGGTTGTCATGATATGATTACAA
This sequence comes from Sequoia sempervirens, assembly GCA_007258455.2. Taxonomy (NCBI): domain Eukaryota; kingdom Viridiplantae; phylum Streptophyta; class Pinopsida; order Cupressales; family Cupressaceae; genus Sequoia; species Sequoia sempervirens. The sequence goes on from VDFB02161861.1 coordinate 41,783, forward strand.
TCACTTTTTTTTTTGTTTCTTTTGAAAGCTACATAAAGCTGAAGTGGAGTATCATTTTTGCAAAATCGTATGCATTACACTTTGGTTGTTACGCCCTCTACTTGTGATCTTAATATGCAGCGTATTAATTAGATACGCTCATAGTGGGCGCCCTTCAAGGATCTGTGCAGCAAGAAATGTTAAGCGGTATGTTTTGTGTGTGTTACAAGTGTTTTATTAAAAAAGAACATTAGAGTGGTTCTCTTTACTTGATGGGTCCACATCATGTTCCTGAACTTTTGTTATAGACTCATGCTCAACATGTTGAACACGCTCTAAATCCTGATCTGCAGTTGAAACATGAAAGGTTACATTAATGAATACACCAATTGAAATTAAATATGTTTAAGAGAACATGAGGGTGGTCCTCTTTACCGGATGGGGCCACATCATGTTCCTGATCTTCTCTAGCCTGATCATGCTGAACATGTTGATCACGGTCTACATGCTCTAAAGTTGAAAAACGAAAGGTTACATTAATTAATACACCAATTGCAATTAAATATGTTTAAGGAACTTTAGAGTGGTCCTCTCTTACACACGATGGGGCCACATCATATTCTGATCTTCTCTAGCACGATCATGCTCAACATGTTGATCAAGCTCTACATGCTCTAAAGTACCGGGATGCACACCATGACCTTCATCTGCACGTTCTGCTCCACCCTCACCAGGCTGCATTCCAATGTCATGTGCAGTATATATTATCATTGCTTGAGTGTTTAAAACAAATAGGCATGTAATTACTTTATGGTGGAAATTAATATAGAATAGATTGCACAAGTATTCAATTTTTAATAAACTTTATTGAGTTTATTTACCTGCGTGTCGAATGCAATGGAAGATTGTGTTTGCCCAGTCAAGACTCTTGGTTCATACGGCTCCATAAACTATTTGGAAGGCAATCTTCAGGTCCTATACGTAGAACTCCTATTGAATTGAGCCCTACATTTTCTGCGAAGACAGATTTTGCTTCTATGGTGTGATAAAACCAAATTGTTTTCAATTTATTATAATTTGGTCCACAATATTTCATTTATTGATACTTACAATTAGATGTGACTAATTTCATATAACCACTAGAGCCAAGTTTGTGCTGCCCGCTTTTTTCTAGTCTTTCCTTTGTTTCCTTCGATGTGGCGAGCAGCCTATGAAAAGTTTGAAATACGTTAGATTATGTAAAAAGAAAGAGTAATCGGTAGATAATTACATTGTTGATAGTATCACA